>PVLC010000931.1:38646-153090 GCA_004027655.1 Graphiurus murinus | reverse complement strand
TCAATCCAAGACATGTGTAGAAGAGAACCAACTCTGATTTAAGAGTCAGAGGAGCTACCATCATCAAAACACCACATAATTGGACCTGGCACACTTTAGCGGCCAATCTATTTACTTGTTAAGCTTTTGTTATAAGTGTGAGCTATTAATTTTGTGAGATGTACCAAAAATTTCTCTCCATTGTTTCTTTTCATAGAAGAAATAGCAGGAAGGTTCTTTTACCATTTTGGACAAATGGTTGGAAATAATCAAGTGACATTGAAATTTATCTTCTGGCTAATCTAGCAAGTGGATTTGATATTTCTAAAGGGCTTTAGGGGTATCATGTTATGTCATTGCTTTTGTTTCTACAAACCAGTTTTCAAATTTTTAAAAGAAGTCAAAGTAGGAAACTATAATAACAAAAGGTATTAAAAAACAATGAGGCCTGTTACCTGCTCCTCCAAGAGACCCTCAATGAAGATCTCTTTTATTTCTTGAGTCTTAATGTACCCAATTTTATTTTATGTAATCAAAGCCTATTTTAGTGATTTTAGTATGATTATGGCATACTGGATGAACTAACAGGGAATTATGCTACTGACATCATAAATCATTTTAGAAATCTATGTAACTAACTGAGCTTGGTCACCATTTCCTAAGATAATTATTTCTCTCTTTGGCAAGAAAAAATTTAAAACACAGGATTTAAAAAAAAAATTTTTTTAGTAGCATTCATGTCTTTTCTTTACGCAGAAGTTTTCTGTGAAAGTTAGTCTTATCTTACCTAGCTGTTCCTGAATGATTAACTCAGAATGTAGGGTGAATTCTGTTGCTAGTACTTTGTGTACACAGTTTTGTCTTATGAGTAATGCTGAGGTCCTGATGTTTAAGTACTAATCATTTTCCTTGAACCAAATGAGTTTGACAAATGATACATTAGAAAGATTTTAAACTAACCTGTTATATTAAATGTGTTTAAACAACTTACATATTCATTCATTTTAACAGAAGTCACGCTGAATTTAAGAAGTGTCTCAGGTAACAGGCCTATGTAGTAGCAAAGCTCAGTTATACACAAAGGTTATATTCTTGTGTGATCTTGCTTAATCATTCACTTTGAAGTTCAATTTCCTGTATTGTCAAATGAGGAAGTTTAAATAGTTTATATATAAGGCCTCTTGTGGGCATATATAGAAAAATACAAGTTATTTATCTCTAAATATATACCTTTAAATTTTTAAATTAACTTTTCATTATAAAATATATTTAGGACAGGCATAGTGATGCATGCCTGTAATCCCAGTACTTGGGAGGCTGAGACAAGGAGAATCACAGGTTCTAGGACAGCCTCAGCAAGTAGTAAAACTCTTGTCAGACTAGTGAGATTTTGTTTCAAAATAAAAATAAAATAGAGCTGGGGGTATATCTCACAGGTAGAATGCCTCTGGGTTCAACCTCCAGGACCAAAAAATAAAATAAAATAGATTTAGATTTACAGAAATGTTTTAAACATAGTATACACTGTTTTTCCTGTCATTTGCATCTTATATCAATATAGTATATTCATCATAAAGAAATAACCAATACATTATTATTAACTAGCATCCATGCTTTAATTAGATCTCTTTAATTTTACTTACTGGTCTGTTTATATTCAAAGATTCCATTCAACTAGGCATGGTGGCATGTACCTGTAATCCCAGTACTTGGGAGGCTGAAACAGGAGGATTGCAGGTTCAAGACCAGCCTCATCAATTTAGTAAGACTCTCAGCAACCTAGTGAGACCCCTTTTCAAAACAAAAAATAAAAAGGGCTGAAGGTGTAGCTCAGAGGAAGAATGCCCCTGAATTCCATTCCCAGCCCCCCCCCCACACAAAGATTTCACCCAAGACATCATATTATATATAGTTGTCACGTCTCCCTAGACTCCTCATGGTGGTCATATTTTCTCATATTTCTTTGTTTTTAATGGCACTGATAGTTTTGAGGAGTATGGGTAGTTATTTCTTAGAATTTTCTATATTGAGAGTTGCTTGATCTTTTTCTTGTGATTAGATTTGCATTATAAGTTCTTGGAAGAAAGATTACAAAGGGAACTTTTTAGGAGCACCTAATATCAACATGATTTGTCACTGCTGGTATTGATTCTCAGACCTTCTGATATATGGGTTGTCCCAGATTTCTTCACTATATAGATACTCCTGTTTCTTTCTCCTTCCCATATTCTACTTTTTGGAAGGAAGTCATTATACACATTCCATACTTCACAAGTGGAGAGTGATGCTCCATCTTCTTGAGAATGGAAAATCTGCATGAATTATTTGCAATTCTGGTGCTTATTATGATGTTAGTATTGCCTATGCTTCTGAAATGTAGACTTCACAAAATCTTCTCAATCCCCTTCTCCAGGACAAAATGGCAAGAGTGAACTGAAATTGGCAATTTCCCTTCCCACAGGTTGGTTAACTCATATAATTCCCAGTAGTTGAGACTCTCATAAAATAAAATTTCTCTTGAGGCTTTCATTACTAAACACAGAATGCTCTAGGGTATCACAGAATGTTCCCTTTCTCCTCCCCTATTGTAAGCCTTAGGAGATTTTTTTTTTCGGATATGCACCATGAGAACCGGGTGGAGCTCCTGAAAATAAAACTTACAGAAGTGTGGGGGTCCCTGTGACCAGAACCTTTTGGAAAATTTAACTCTCCTACTTGACTTGTTTATATTGTGTTTTCTATAATTTCCAAGTTACAGTTCAGTTTTTCTTACCTGGGTTCTAGTTCCCACAGAGGTTTTTTCTGGGAATTTTTGTTAGGCTAACCATGATTCCTTGTATTTACTTAGCTCTTTCTCTCCAATTTTGGGGTTGGTGGCTTGCCCAGTAACCTCACTTTTTTGATGATATAAGACAAGTTGTTGATTTGTTTTTTTTTAGTATGCCCAGCTTTTTACATGTTAAGACAGAGTAATTTCTAAGATCCTTACTGAAGGGCCCAAACTGGAAATCCAAAGACCGTTTAACATTTGTGTATCTGACAAAGCCTCTATCTCGCCTTCATGTTTGAGGAATAATTTCACTGGATATAAATTGATAGGTTGCCAATTTTTATCTTCCAACAATAAAAATGTCATCAGACTCTCTTCTTTTTCTGTCTAATGAAAAGCCTGCTGTTATTCTTATCCTTATTCAACCATATATAATGTTTTCTTCTTCTTCTTCTTCTTCTTCTTCTTCTTCTTCTTTTTCTTCTTCTTCTTTCTTTCTTTCTTTTTAATTGGTGCACTGTAATCATACATCTTTGTTAGGAGCAAGCTGGTAGAGGCATACATACACACATTTCTCATTTAACCTTTCCCCAATTCCTGACCCACTCCCTCCCCTTCCCTCCTTTTCAAGTTCAGTTTGTTGATTGATTTTATATGATTGTGAATGTACATCATGTACGCTAGGGTATTTCCCCCCCTACCCATCACCTTCAGTTAAGTCACCTTTGTTCATCTAATGTTTCTCCTTCTTCGTCTAGAGTCCCTCTTATGTCCCACTTTCTCCCTAGCTTCCATTTTGTGATTGACTAATCTCACTTAGCATAATGTTTTCCAGATTCATCCATTTTCCTGGAAATGAATTATTTTGTTCTTTATGGCTGAGTAAAATTCCACTGTGTACATATCCCATAGTTTTGTAATCCACTCATCTGTTGATGGACATCTTGGCTAGTTCCATAGTTTGGCAATTGTGAATCGTGTGACTATAAATATAGATACACATGCATCAGTCTCATAGTTTGGTTTCCATTCTTTTGGGTAGATACTCAGAAGTGGTATTGCTGGATTGCATTAAACTGAAGAGCTTCTGTGCAAAGGAAACTATCAAGAACCTCAACAGAGAGTCCACAGGATGGGAGAAAATTTTTGCCAGCTACTCCTCAGATAAAGGACTATTATCTAGAATATACAGAGAACTCAAGAAACTCTCAGCTAAGAAAACAATTAACCCAATCAAAAAATAGGCAAAGGATCTAAATAGACACTTCATGAAAGAAGAAATACAAATGGCCAATAAATGTATGAGAAAATGTTCAACATCATTAGCAATCAGAGAGAAGCAAATCAAAACTACCTTCTTTTCTTTTTTGACTTCTCTAAGGGTCTTTTTTTAGTCTTTGGTTTTCTACAGCTTGAATATGATATATTTAAATGTGTGTGAGGGGGTTGCATTAATTTTGTACTTATATTTATTTTTGAGCTTTGCAGATTTGGAGTAGTAGGTACAGTAGTGTACCTGTCATCTAAATAAGAACTCTTTTTTTTGTTTTGTTTTTGTTTTGCGGTACTGGGGATTGAACTCAGGGGCATTCTATCTCCGAGCTACACCCCCAGCCCTATTTTTTATTCTTTATTTTGAAACCGAGTCTCACTAAGTTGCGGAGTGCCTCACCAGGTAGCTGAGGCTGGCCGCGAACCCGGATCCTCCGGTTTCAGCCTCCCGAATGCTGGGATTACAAGCGTGCGCCACCACGCCTGGCTAGAACTCTTTTTCTCTAATTCTCTTTTCCTGTTACCTTTGAAATACTATGGAAATTATGTCACTTCTTGGACTCCTAGAAACTAAAACATAATAAGTTTTAACATAATAAGTTTTAATTCAGTGATAATATACTTGAGCGTTTTAAAGAGCTCTAAAATCTTCATTTTGAAGATATCATATCAAATAGGACAAGAGCTATGATTATTAAGTATCTTTGACTGCATTAAGCTTATCTACTCCCAACAAAATAAGACCTTCAGATATAGAAAATTCCAAGTAAATTATTTGAGGAATTCTACTGATGCAAATTAAGTCATATGTTGATTATATGAGTGAATCTTTTCTTATTAGTGAAACAAATAATTTCAACTACATTGACTAAAATAATGGTTTTAGCAACCTGCATATTGTCAATGCTATACCATTATAGTTTTTATATTATTTACTCTTGAGGAATTTTTAAGAGGATATGTGGTGTTGTTATAGCATGGTAAAAGTTATAATGTATATGATTATGTGCCCATATCATAATTTTTTATGATGCCCTAATGGTCTTTTCAGGAGTCCAGGATGATTTCGGGTTTGTGCAAATAGCATTGGTATTTTTCTCTGGATACTATGTTAATATCTCAGATACTTTTTTTTAATGTTATAGTAATTATAAATTCTTTTTATTTTATAAACATTTTCTGCTACCCTGCTTTTGTTACTTTAGCTCCAGAATTTAAAGAAAATTCTTGCAAAAAGATCTTACCAAAAACACTTAAATAATGTTGACCAAAAACATAGTCTTTGTAGGCAGAATAAGAACTTGTATTAGAAATATTTTCCCTACAGTAGAAGCCACTATAACACCTGTATCAATAGGTCATCAATAGTGTAATCTCCTGACCACCAGCATCAACATCACCTGGGAATCAATTTGAAATCAAATTCTTAGATCTCTCTCCAGACCTATTGTATCAGAAACTCTGTGGGTGAGACCCAGAAATATGTAGCTTAACAAACTCTCCAGGTGATTGATTCTCCTTAAATTTGAGCACTTTCTTAGACTGTAAACATCCAAAAGGAAATAGTTCCCAAGAACTCAAGGGAGCATAGGTGTATTAGTGTTATCTGTGTTTCTTAGCTTCCTGAATCCTCCTTTCTTCTCTGTTCATGTTTTCACTATTCTCTATTATTTCAATAGTACACATTTATTTTTCTATTAGATGTGGACACTGGTAAAAGTTTAATACAGCTAATTTAGGCACTCAACATGATTTCTTACCTCAAAATTTATGTTTAATTGGAGGGCAGATTAATAATTAGCACTGAATTACATTTGAAAAGATTTCATCTGAGCCCTGATAAAGTCATTCTAAGTAGTTTTTACAATTAATAGAAGGAAAAGAAAGTGTGTATTTTTGCATTGTTCAAAACCTATGAAATTGTATATTTTATTGCATACTGTTAAATATGACATCAAATGTGTACTTACCTTACCTTTTACTGTCATGATCACTGCTAAAAGAATAAATAAATACTGTTGCCTCTAGTATTTCTCCCATGCTAATTTGTAATGTGAGAGAAGTGGATGGGGAAAAAAATCTAAAGAGGAAAAAAGAACATTATGAAAGAAGGGTAGACATGTCTCAGAACTGGAGAGATTTTATGAAGTAGAGCAATGAGGAAAAAATAAGGCCATACTTGCAAAAATAAGTCACTTGTCAAATAAACAATTTTCACTTAGGAGATCTGACCTAATCCTATCTCTACCTTTAACTAAATGATCTTGTGCCTATCTCTTGCTATCTCTGTCTATTTATTTCCCTGAGGAAGAAGTGTTGGAACAGAATCCCCATAAAGCTCCCCAACATGGCACAATTCTGGCTTCTCTTCTGGGCATCAGCTGGCAGTGCCTTCCCATGCCCAGGAACCAGCCAGCCTATCACCTCTGGCCGGCTCCAATTTCCCCTTCGTTCCACCCTGTGAAGCCATGTACCTGGTCCTGCAAGACCACCCCCTACCCTACTTATAAAAATTGGTTGTTCTCCTTTGTTTTCAGAACAATAAACTTTCTCTCCCTCTGCTCCTCTGGTCTCCGAAGGGATTTCTGGCTTAACCCTTACAAGAAGGATACTCACAGAGAGGCATAATATCCACAGCCACACGAGTTAAACATTGTGGATGTGACTGGCTGTGATTCTATTGTGCAATTAGAAAGACCAGCATGACATTGTGTTCCTGCGATACTCACTGAGACACAGATAATTAATGTTCTCTTTCTTCTTCCTTCTTTCCTGAGCTTCATTGATTTTTTTAAAGTTAAAAAAAATGATGAATTTTTATAATTAAGTTCACAAGAAAGCAGCATAGATACAGCATTATGAATTTGGTTGAGGATATTTTGGATTTCTTTTGACATCAGTGACCAGACCATAGCATCCTGGACTATTTGTGCTTCCCCAAATCTTCCTGGCCTGGTCTTGAGACACAGAATCAAGGCTGTGTACAGAGCACAAAAACACTGTCACCTGCCTATGTTCATTACCATTATATCAGGACATGGGCAGTATGGCTTCCAAATTATTTGCGTGTGGTTCTAGCACATCATTCTCCTTAAAAACGGTTTTGTCTTCAAGTATAATAAACTGCCTAATTTCTTCACCACAAGCCTGTTTACCTTCTTTTTTTCTCTGTTCTTGTACCCATCAGCATTTTTGAAGCTATAATCTAAATATCTGACCACATAGCTTAGAGGACAAAAGATTTATTTTCTTACAGTTTCAGACACAGTCCATGGGAGGCTGAGGACAGCAGATCTCAGGGCATGGCAGCGGGAGGCGGAGGCGGAGGGAGAGCACATGGGCTGTTCTCTTTACATCATGGAGGCTGGAAGCCGAGAGTAGGGGGAGGAGGAACTCTTTATATAATCCCCAAGCCCACACTCCCAGGGGCCACCTCCTCCAGTTACACCCTAGCCACCTACCAGGTACCAACTAGGTAAATCCATTGCAATGGATTTATCTGCTTCTGGGATTACAATCCTCATGACTCAATTGCATCAGCTTCAAACATTAATATATGAGCTCTCTAAGGGACATATTATATCTCACTTTAACAGTTCTCTAATATTTTACCAGCACTAGCAACTGGCCATCCCTATATGGCATGCCTTAAGTTGAACACCATGTCACCATGATATTGAAGAAGCATCATAATCTTATGCTATAGGTACTATTATCAGCCCACTGTTTAGATGAAGGAAATATGGCTAAGAGAAGTTAAGTCACTTATTCCAGGTCATACAGCTAGTGAGAGAGCAAGGATTCTATTCCAAATAGGTCCAATTGCCAAGTGTCTCCTCAAAACCACTAAACTTTCATGCTACCTATTAAGGTCCTCTGGTCATAGAACTTTATTGTTATTTCTAGAATATGAATATTCCCCATTCCATGCTTCCTTTCAGCTACTTTAAATTAAATGATACTAAAATCTTTCAGTCATATCCTAAGAACTGGTAGTTGTCTTACAATATGACATTTGAGAAAATTTACTCTCACTAAATCTTCCAAAAATGAAATATATATATATATATATATATATATAAAATGTAAAATTGAATAAACATATTTTAGTCACCTCAAAGACTTTTTAATCAAGACAAAAATGGATATAACTGTATGCTTTCATCTATGGAAAATAAGCACGTTTTCAAAAGTGAATGACAAATGTTATTAAAATAACTGCTTCAGAATTTAAACCTAGTTTAGGATATCTAAATATAGACTACAAAATAGACAGTTTCACCATCTAATATATTTCTTCTTCTTGAAAAACCTCCTTCTATGCGCTGTTGTGCTCAAAGCAGAAAGTCCATTTTCAGTCAGGTATAATTTTATTACTGTGTCCCCTTCCTCTTCCCTTTGGCTCCCAAATTAGGTCCACTTTTATTTTGGATTGACTTAAGAGGATAATATTAAATTCAGGGAAAATACCAAGGTCATGAAGTAAATCTGCTTATTTTAGAGATAAGTGCCAATTCCACAATGATAAATCATCTATGAGTGCATATGACTACCCAAAATAAAGACCACAGTCCTCAGTCTCTATGCAGCCATCTGTGCCCACATGATTGAAATCTGTAGAAGAAACAAGAGCAGAGGATATTGTGGTGGCTTCCAAAGAATCTCCCAAAGGGACAACTGGGAAGTTCCCTTTGCCTTCTTTATTTTTCCTCATTTTGCTTCCTGGACTCAGAGATCTCCTGTTCAGGCTTTAAGAATGAAGACTGTTGTCCATGAATACTGACAGTGCCTGCATCCCTGAAGAATTAGTAGAGGAAAACTACTAGACCTATCCAGGACAGCTCTCCTGTGACCCTGGTGTATTTGAAACAGAAATTACTTTCCTTAAATTCTGCTGGTTTTCTTTCACTCAGAGGTAAGCCTAACAATACAGCTACATCGAGCAAAGTGAGTGAATCTTTCATCTTGGATGCATTTGAGGGGACACCAAAGAGCAGTTATCAAGGTTTTCAAGCTTTTTTAATATTTAAAAGAAATGAAATTGACAAACCACAAACTCTGGCCACCCACCCATTTTTGTAAATAAAGTTTTATTGGAACCAGAGCTTGGAATAGGGTGAGTTGAATAAAGAGAGTCCTGTAAGAGTCAGATTTTGTCCTTATTTAACATGTTGATATTTTGTTCATCATAGTTTGAAAAATAATTTGGATTTTTAAAAATATACCCTTAAAAAGTTGTTTATCTTGAATAATGAGTGTGTTCTATCCTACCAGTACTCACTTAGATTTTGTGCCTGAGATAGTACCCAGCTCAATTCAGCTTAGTTCTAGGCCTACAATATATCTGCAATTAAAACATTAAATATATCTATCAAGCCAGGTGTGTTGGTACATGCCTATGATCTGAATAATTGGGAAGTGGAGACAGGAGGATCACAGGTTCAAGGCCAGTGCACATGGTAACTTAGTGAGATCCTGTTTCAAAATAAAAAATAAAAAGGCTAGGGGTGTAGATGAAGGTAAAATGCCCCTGCCTTCAACCCCCAGTACCCAAAACAGAACAAACAACTAAAAATCTTATCTATCACCCCCCCAGATCTGCTTTTGCCTATTTGTAGTCCCTCCCTTTTGTCATTCCCCCACCTAGACCCTTCCCCCACCTAGACCCTTCCAAATCACGAGGTAAGCACTGATCTGCTTTACATCATCATCTGTTAGTTTGAATTTCCTGGAACTTTATATAAATGGTGATAAAAAAGTATGCTTGCAGCCAGGCGTGGTGGCGCACACTTGTAATCCCAGCATTTGGTAGGCTGAGACCGGAGGATCCCGGTTTGCGGCCAGCCTCAGCTTCCTAGTGAGGCATTCTGCAACTTAGTGAAACTCTGTTTCAAAATAAAGAATAAAAATAGGACTGGGGGTGTAGCTTGGAGGTAGAATGCCCCGGAGTTCAATCTCTAGTACCACACACACACAAAAAAAAAAGTACGCGTGCTCTTTTATTAGCTTCTTTCACTCAGTATAACTATTACCACCTTGTTACATGTTCATTCCTTTTTATTGCTAAGTAGTATAATATCCTTTTACCTGTTGATGGAAACTTGAATTGTTTCTAGTTTTGGAGTATCACAAAGAAGGCTGCTTGAGCATTCATATATGCCTTTGTATGGACATAGGTTTCACTTTCTTCTGTGATCTAGGAGTAAACAGCTAGGCCAAAGAGTAGGTGTATATTTAATTTTTTAAGACATTGCCAAACTGTTTTCAAAGTGATTGAATTATTTTATATTTTCACCAGCAGTGTAGGAGAATTCTAGGTTCACCACATCCTCACTGACATTTGGTATGGAGAAGAGTGATGACAAGATTCTGGCAGAAGTAGAGCTGGGGAAAACTAGTAAAGGCCTTTGCTTTGAGCATAGTCCCCAGCTCACACAGATCTACTGGCTATGAGTAGTAGAATTGGAAGCTAAGGCATTTAATTAAGCACAACCTCTGACAAATCATTAAGTGACAACTAAGATATGTTGACCAATGTGCAACACCTAGAAGTACACGCTTAAAAATAAAATTAAGAATTAAACAAGAATAAACTGAGCAGAATCAGCAATATCAGGTTTCTAGAAGCTGCCATGATGTATTTCAGTTTTTATTCCTTATTTTTAATCACATGGACACATGCAACTACAAGGAGACTAAGAAATATAATCTTTATTCTGCGCGACCTTATATACTGGTAAGCACTTTATTGTGATGAAACAGAATAAGTACTTTCCTCATCTCTAAAACAAGAATCCATATCCAGACATGCAATGGTCACACCGTTTGTCTTAGCCAGCATTCTCACTGCTGTGACCCAAAAATACCTGACAACCACAACTTAGAGGAAGGAAGACTTATTTTCTCACAGTTCTGGAGATTTCAGAAGGATCAGTCCACATTAGGCCAGGTTACATCTATAGAGCTCAGGGCATGGCAGCAGGGAGAAGAGAGAGCGAGCGAGCGAGCGAGCGAGAGAGAGAGAGAGAGAGAGAGAGAGAGAGAGAGAAGGATGCAAGGGCTCTGCTCTCTCATCATAGAAGGTGGGATGCAGAGAGACCTAGAGAAGGGAGTCCATGAACACATGTATAGTCCCAAATGCTACATCCACAGTGACCCACCCCTTTATTCACACTCAACCTGCCTAGTTTATCACTGATGATAACTCAACCCTCATGATTTAACTATACCACTGCTAAACATCAACACAGAAGCTCTTCAGGGGACATTCTATGTCTAAACCATAACACTGATGAAAGCAAAAAACAAAAAGATAAGCTGGGCATGGTGGCACAGGCTTGTAATCCCAGCATTTGGGAGGCTGAGACCGGAGGATCTGGGTTCAGCCTCAGCTACCTAGTGAGGCACTCCGCAACTTAATGAGACCCTGTTTCAAAATAAAGAATAAAAAATAGGGCTGGGGGTATAGCTCGGAGGTAGAATGCCCCTGAGTTCAATCCCCAGTACCACACACACAAAAAAAACCCAACAACAACAAAAAGATACAAAAGATAATGTTGAAAATAGGAGAAAACATGTTATATATATATATATATATATATATATATATATATATATATATATATATATATATATATTACCATAAAACTAATAATGCTGCAAGCTGGGCATGGTGGCGCACGCTTGTAATCCCAGCATTTGGGAGGCTGAGACTGGAGGATCCAGGTTCGCAGCCAGCCTCAGCTACCTAGTGAGACACTCCGCAACTTAGTGAGACTCGGTTTCAAAATAAAGAATAAAAAATAAGGCTGGGGGGGTATAGCTCGGAGGTAGAATGCCCGAGTTCAATTCCCAGTACTGCCAAAAAAAAAAAAAAAAAAAAAAGAATGCTGCAGAAATGATGGAGGTCAGATGTCAGTAAGACAACATATTTAAATTGCTAAAACAGTGTCAAACATAAATCTGTACTCAGCAAAACTATCCTTCATAACTCAAAGTGAAATAAAGGCATTTCTAAATAAACAGAGACAGAGAGTTTGTGGTTAGCAGGCCTGGTTTATAATATATAGCAAAAAAAATCCCTTCTAACTAAAAAAATAATAAAAATACCAAATGGTATTTCAAATAACATAATTTTCACTGTAAAGATAATATTAAAACAGCACATATGCACATTTCTTATAATTATCTTAAAAACTAAATGTAGAAAATAGTAATTATCAAATTGTATTGTTTGACTTTCAGAAAAATACATATTAATATAATATAGAGGAGGAAAGATGTTGGAAGCTTTTTTAATCATCAGCTTTGAGGTCACATCCATCCAGCTTGGGAGGGGCACCAATTGCCCACCCAGGTGCAGACTTCTCTAGGCAGACTAATCTCCGAGGACCAAATGAGACTGATAAGCTAAGACCCCGGACTTTCTTGTTTACCCTTTTCTTCCCTGATTTATCTGTGGCTACCTTGATGTTTTTCCCTGATTCATCTCATGATGGCTCTGTTGTCTACTGTGATTGATAACTCTTACAATGCTTTCGTTAAAATCCTCAATGTAAGAAAGACACTGGTGGAAGGAGAGATCTCTATCTCTCTCTTCCCCAGACCCTCAGCTGCCCTCTTTCTCTAATAATAATAATTTTCTCTAAAAATCATTATGACTCCATTGTTGTTCATGCAAGAGACTTCTAATCAGTCAATCAATCAAACAATCAATATCAACACCATACAGAGGGAAATGGTACTATATTGGCAAAAAGCTTCTATATGAGTGCATAACTCTAAAATTTAACAAAAAGTCATTGAGTTGTATACTTAAGGTAGGAGAATTTTATGGTATATAACTGTTTCTCAAAACGTTGGTAAAAAAAAAAGTCAGGGTCAAAGTTATTCCAAGTACCTCTTTACACTTTCATAAAAATAAATACTTTGTCTAAAGTTCTAGCAACTTTCTTTTTGTCCTAAGGGCACTACAAAAAGAATGCATGTGTATTATGCTTCTCCAAAACTATTTACAAGTATTCAATTTCAATGAAATGAAGCCAAAGCATAAAATTACAAACTTGAAGTTAGGTCATAGATTGGCAGTGGAAGTCTGTATAGTGATATCTGAATATAGAGGGTGTAAAATACAGAGAACAAAAGCAAAATAGGGAGCCCAAAGCTTCTGACATCCTTCCAAGCATTGGACCACTCTCAGAGGAACTTGCATTGTCTTAACAGAAGATTTGCACAGGAATCAAGATGACCTGAGCTTAGAGGAAGGTCCCTCCAAAACACTGCGCTAACATTCTCTTTTGGAAACGTATGCTATTTATTTCTAGGACAAATTGTTTTGTAGCATGATATGTTGGAATATGGTTTCACTCTTCAATAAATATTTATTAGTAAGACTTAGATAGAAAAGATGGAATTTATACAAAATCACATATAGACAAATAATTAGTTGGAACTACATTTTGCAGTTTTATAAAGTGTCAATTCTAAAATATGTTTATGTGATAAGTATAAAACCAAGCTAAAAAAAGCAAATACAATATAATCAAGAAATATCCAATTTAAGCTGCATATATAAATAGACACAAGTCTAAATCAAAACCACACAGATTTACAGATATTCCTAATGCAGAATCATGAAAAATCATGTTTCTGAAATTCTTGGCTATTTTCATTTTTAGAAGGTCATATGTTAAAAAATAAGTGATAGTAATTTGAATTACAGTTTTGTATTAAGTGGTATATTTCCTTTAAACACAATAATCTTGAGAGCTAAACATTAGTTCAAAGAAACTGAGCACCATGGCCTCATGCATTTCTGGGATGAACTGTTATTAAGAATGTAAAGATGAGAATAATCTATGAATACCTTGTTTGTACTTGACAATGTCTTATTTATTCTTGGATATATCATATCATCTATTTATAACCCGGGCATTGAGCTCCTTATTCATTCATTCATTCACTTAATTTGTTCATTAATTTTTTTTACTTTCTTGTTTGTTTGAGTATTGGGGATTGAACCTAGAGGCATTCTACCTCTCAGCTATGTACATGGCCCTTTATAAAACTTTGAAACAGGGTCTTGCTAAATTGCTGAGGCTGGCCTTGAACCAGCCATCCTCCTTTCTCAGTCTCCCAAGTGTGACCACAAGTGTGTGCCACTGTGCCCTGCTCTTCATTAATTATTTTAAAAAGTATAAGTGAATGGTAGATGGAAGTGAATAGTATATCAATTCCAGGATTTATCTGACCTCTTTTTCAGCCTTTCCCTCTCTCTTACTCTCTAACTTGCTATTTCTGTTGCTTGGTAGAGAGGGAAAAGCATTTAAAACAGAATAGAAGGTGGGATTGAGGTCATCTTGACTTGAGCGGCCATCTTGTTTCTTTATCCTTGACTGTTTTCTTTTATCTTTTACAGCAAGAGTTGATCCTCTGCATAGTCATCACCAAAACTATAAGCAGTATAGTCATCACCAAACTAAGCAGTAAGATATGTGCCATGTGTTTTAATGCTGTTCTATATCCCTTACTGCTGGCAAGATAAGGGGGCAATACACTAGCAGAAACAAACACTATTTGCACCAGTCAAAACTATGCCACCACTCACTGGCAGAGGGCTGGACTGCTTACCTAATCCTTCACTGCTCTGAAGATAGATATCTAGTCGCCCTTCAAATGGGATTGTCTTTTCTCATCTGTCCATTTAGTGACCCAGAAGTCAGAGGTGCCTGGACCAGCATATCCACTCTGCACTTGGACGTTCATCTCCACATCTCCACATCTTTTACCATCTCTACTCCAGACTGGATCTTTTGCTGAAAGGAGGTGATTACTCACAGATCAAGAAGCACAATAAAATTGAAGCAAGATAAATGAAAAGAAGAGCATACCAAAGCTCATTTTGCAAATATCTTAAAACTGGTGATAAAAAGTAAATCTAAAAGCACCCACTGGGGTGGGAAGAGTATATCATAAATTTTGCCCTAACCCCAAAACCACCAAATTCTTCTGTTGATGCCCTAACCCCTAGTACCTCAAAGTGTGAGTATATTTGGAGACAGGGCTACTACAGAGCTAATTAAAGTTAAATGAGGTCCCACGAGTGGGTCCTAATCCAACCTGATAGGTGTACTTATCAGAAGAGGAAATTGGTACATATATGGAAAGATCATGGGAATGCACACACAAGAAAAGACCATGTGAGGACATGGCAAGGTCCCTCTGAAAACCCAGAAGATAGGCCTTTAAAGAAACTACCTTCCAGCACCATGATCTTGGACCTTTAGCCTCCAAAACAGTGAGAAAATATATTTCTATTGTTTAAGCCACTGTGTGGCATTTTGTTATGACAGCCTGAGCAAGGTAAGGCATAAAAAGAGAAGGAAATAAATTATTGGCAGACCTTGTATACCATGCAGAGGAGATCTTGCAATCTTATAACTCTAACTTGCCCAGCATTTTCTTAAGTATTGATTCAATGGACATTTGTGCTGTAGGATAACAGGTTTTCTTCAGAAAATAGGTTTTATAAAATGTTATGCTACAAATCAAAATCATCTGTCTACCAAAGAGCACAAGGTAATATGCAGGAACTTTCACTGAATAACTTGAAAACTAGCAATGCAACTCATCTATTTAGAATTTGATAAATGGTCACCGATAATATATGAAAACTGCAGGAAGGAAATATATTTTCCTCCTAGGCATGTTTGCATAACACTGTTTAATCAAAAGGTAGAAAACTTCAAATTAAATATCTAAAATATCTTTAGTGATTCTTGATTGATTGCTTGTCTCTAAATCTTTGTTAATTATGATCATGGGTATGAAAAATCAGGGAGCTAAGAATAACATTTATGTTTTAATTACATCTCTATGTGTAATTAAAGGGCCTTTGTACCACATTCTAGAACAACAGAAAACCAGTTCTAGGAGGACCTTGTACTATCAGTTTGGCCTTTCAGGACATGTGAAGGCTTTACTAGTAAGTATTCTACTGAGCATATAAGTTCATAACTAAGTAAGTTCATAACTAAATTCACAGTATGATAGTTTTATGGGAAATGGAGATACAGAATTTATTAACAATTTCTTCTAGAATCAAACCCAACTGCCTGCTAGTTAGCATGCTAGCATGTCTATTGTGTTTAGGAATATCCAGCTATATTGCCATTTTCTCAAATTATTATTTGATGAAGTGTTTCTGAAGATCTGTATTAATTCTAAGTTCTGTAGATTTTGCTTTGGCTCTATTTGCTTACTAATTCCTTTTTAGTATACCATGCTTTAAATTCACTCTGACTTTAATGACTCTGATTACATAAGAGCACAGACTGTCATTTGTCTGTTCAGACTGACCCCTATATTCTTGGAAAAGAACACTATACAGATGACATAGTTTTTCTAGGTTTTCATGTCGCTAGTTATTAAAGGAAAAAAGATTGGAATGATACTTTTACTTTATAATGCAGAAAAACTGTAAACCATTTTATGAATTTCAGTTTTATAAGAGTTGCACTCTTTGTCTCCATTATTTAAATATGAATAAAAGTGAATTCTTTCAAGACTGAGATGAAGCCAAATGCTTGATTTAACAGACAGACTTATGAACAAACTTCAGCATAAGGAGAACAAATGGCTGGGGGAGGGAGTTGAAATTTAAAAAGCCCCATAAAAGCATAGAATGTTAGAACTTGCAGTTTCCATAGAAACTTGTTTTTCAGATAAATGAACTGATAACTAGATAGTTAAGTGATTTGCCAAAGATTATTTAAGTAGTTGAGTCCATAGGGTTATCTTTGAATCTGAACAATTTGTGTGTCAAATAAGCACCATTACATGCTTGATTTCATTTGAAGTGTATATCAACAATTAGGAGATTGAGAAGTAAAGTATGTTATTAACATTTTCTAGAGCTCAGTCCTGGAGAATAAGTATGAGAAATCCTTGCTAATGCCAATACCCAAGTTAAGAAGATCTTTTGTTTACCAATGGCCACTTTAGCCAAAGACTTGGTCTCTCCTTGCTTCAGGAGCCTTCAGAATGGTCTCTTCCAAGTAACTCTGTAGAGTTTCTTGCTCTTCTCTGGGATCCACAACTTTAGTCTACTACTAAAAAAGAAAAAAATGAATGAGCCTCAGTTTCCCCATTTGTAAAATTGAAAACATAATCTTAGAGATTTCACTCATAGGACTGTTACTAAAATGAATTATAAATTTGTAGGTAAAGCATTTAGTACCTTGCCCTAGAACATAATAAGTTCTCAAAATGTTGACTCTTAATTCGAGGAGTGATTTTGTTTAAAAAGCATGTTAATTCTGTTATGAATTTCTCATTTATGTAGTTTGTTTCCACTCTTGCATCTGAGAGAAATAGGAAATAGTAGCAATCAAGCGTGCAGAATCTTGCCATTTTGTTTCATTATGACTAAGTATTCCTTTTCTCAGTTGTCTGATTATTTAATTGGAGATAACTAGAAGTTAAAAAAGGACAGTAAAATATTTTTTGTGAATATTGTTTCTTAGTGGCATCATATCATATAAAACACCAAAGTTACGTATCTTAATTCAAATGTAAATATTTCTTTTTCACCAAATATCTGTTTTGTTATTTATTCTGGAAGCACTATTAGTACATGCATAAAAATCTAGTTACCATGGTGATAAGCCTGTTTTTCTCTCTGAACTTTATATCTCTTTTCTTTACAAATTTATCTCATAACGTTTTTTAAAATCTCAAATTCTAATTGTTGACATAATAATTCTTCCAAATAATAAAATAAAAAAAATTATCTAACTCCAGGTTAAGACTCATTAGAACTTCAAAAGCTGATAACATTATTATAAATTACTCTCATCCTTTCAATTTTAGCCAATGTACTTGAATTTGAGACTAAGAAAGAAATAAAAATGGGTCCAAATTTGAGGCTCTATTTAGTAATCTCTAAACTGCAGTATAAAGTCTGGTACTAGGTTAAATAAAAATAAAGTAGCTATCATATCCTATCTGTTCAGTTAGCATTTCTCTGAACTGCATTGTATGAGATTACAACGCACCAAAAAAAAAAAAGGTATATTTAAAAAAAGGAAAATATTTTTTAAAAAGAAATGATCAACCAGTGTTGGGGTCTTAGCCTGGCGGGAAAGACCCCGCCTCTAGATGGCGCCTGGCAGAGTGCCAGAAGTGGCTGCAGGTGGTAACATCCTAGGCTGTGCCACGCCAGAGCACATGCACCAGCACACCTGGCTTGTGGCCGGCCCAGGTGAGAGCTGTATGAGGCACCTCGTGGCTCAGGCCCTGCGCGCTTTAAGAGTCTCTGCCTCTTGCCAGCAAGAGAGGTTTTGAGGAGAGGTTTTGAGGAGAAGGCGGGCGGTTGCTGGGTGGTTGGTTGCTGGTGGTTGGTGGGTTGCTGGTGGAAGGTTGATTGCTGGAGAGAGGGGTTATTGGGAGTCTGTTGGAAAGGCACTATTTGGAGAGACTGTTACTGCTTGGGTAGTGTTCTTGATCCGAGAGAGAGAGAGAGAGAGAGAGAGAGAGAGAGAGAGAGAGAGAGAGAGAGAGAGATAATAAAGAGAAGTTTGAACCAGCAACGTTCAGTTATCGTCTCCATTGGGGCCTCACGGTTGAGGGTCCAGGTTGGGGGACGATAAACCAGGCACTGTGGCTCACACCTATAATCCTGGTACTTGGAAGGCTGAAACAGGAGGATCACTGGTTTGAGGCCAGCCTGAAGAACTTAGTGAGATCCTCAGAAACTTAACAAGACCCTGTTTCAAAATAAAAAGGGCTGGGGATGTAGCTTGGATGTAGCTTGGAGGTAGCTTGGAGATGTAGCTCCTTGGGGTTCAATCTCCAATATCACAAAAGAAAATGAAAGGGAATAAAAGGGAGGAAGGAAGGAGGGAAGGAAGGAAGAAGAGAGAAAGAGAGAAACAGAGAGAGAGACAGAGAAGACGAGAAAGGAAGAAAGGAAAGAAGGAAGGAGAAGGGAGGGAGGAGAGAGAGAGAAAAAAGAAAGGAAGGAAGGAAGGAAGGAAGGAAGGAAGGAAGGAAGGAAGGAAGGAAGGAAGGAAGAAAAACTAACATGTATTTATTTTAGAGGATTATCTCTGACTCCTCTCCCCTTCATTACTAACTTCCCACCTCCAGCAATGCCTCATTCCAGCTTCAGGGCTGAGTTCATTCAGCTATACTAGTAGCATGTGACCTTGGAGGAGGATGACCCTCGTATAAGAATGCAAGGAAGTGACCAATCACATCTTCTTCCATGGGTATTTAAGGTATTCAGAGGCTGTGGATTCAGTCAAAGTGGACTTTGTAAGCCATGCGAACCGAACTTTTGTAATACCAGGTTGCTTTGTCGTAACAAGCTAATGTCAAGCCAAGAAAGCAGAATGAAAATAATGTGATTGTTGAGAGATGGGCAGACTAGCTAGCCCAGGCCATGAGGGATTCCAAGTCCGTGACTCTCCACTAAGAGGCTGCATTTTGCTTTCCCTCAGGTTTCTTCAGCAAATTTCCTGTTTTATTTTAATGGATTTCTGCTCCTTAAGAGAAGTTTGTTCCTTAGAAGTATGCTATCTTGTTCTTGAGCACTTTGCAAGATGATTTAATGGAGCCCAGGAATGCAGAGTTATTTCAAAGACACTGTAGACCTATGTTTCTTGGCACAAATACAAATATTCTGCTCAGTGGCTTCAATTACACCATATAATCTCTTGGTACTTTCTTAGTGATTAACTCTTTTAAGTTGAGGAATATCTTCAGGGCTTGTCTAAAAATGTTACAAATGGGATATTAAAATATTTTCATTTAATAACAAGGTGGCATTAATAAGAGTAATTTTCCAATTCCAGTTGACTTAAGTGTGACATACCAAAAAATAATTCTGAATTCATATGCTTCAATTACTCATGCCCTCTTTTATTATTTTAAAAAAGTTTAAATAATTCTATTGGTGAATTGTAATTATACAGCATAGTGAGACTCAAAGTGGTACATTTATATATGCACAGATCACTTGGTGACTCACACTCTCTTAATTGAATGTACTGTGCAATAAGAGATATAAATAATGCAGGTTGAGGTATTCCTTTTAAATACTGAACTTAATATAAAAATGTCACACTTTCACCACATGAAGATCTTCATTGCCTCCAGAGTAAAATCTATGTGGTAACAAACGCAGGCACAGGTGACACAAATGGCATAGGTAACACAAGCGCATAGTTTCAGCATGTCTTTTTAGACTGAGCATCCTCCTAGTACCACCCTTGAATCTATGCTTACACAGAAGCACTTGCTACTTGCTCAAAATACCACAATTCTGACATTTGAATACCATCAAAGCAGCATCCAAGCCAATCCCAGTTCCTACCTTCTCAAGCTCTAGTACGGGGCTACAGCAGTTAGCATTTTGGGAAAAAAATATTGTATAATGAGACAAATATTATTGAGGAAAAATGGAAGCTGGTGTTTGTTGTCTGCAAAAAGAATTCATTTGATTTCAGAGCAGGCTTATTGGGACCTTTAAAAATGAGAAAACAGGAATCACATATTAGCCAGAGATAAATATTTATTTTCTTGTTTTTCTTCAGGGATGCTGGAAATGAGGAAAAATGGTTCTGGCTAATGAATGGTTACTCATCATAAAACATTTTCTTTTTTAAAGATTTTTTAAAACATTTTTCTTAAACAAGGTTAGCAGGTCCAGAGAACTCTCTAACAGAGATTAAATGTGAAAAGATGTTTGGCATCTGCATGGTTAGTTCCTGGGATTGGTATGTGGCATGGGGTTGTAAGTCTCAGAGCCTGTAGTTTATTTTTATTTTCAATGCTTACCTGTAGGTTTCTTCTTGTCTTCCTTGTCTTCTTCTCTCCCTCCTCTTTCTTAGCTCAGGCTGAGCACTTGTATTTGAAGGACAGGTCCTGCTATAGCCCAAAACAAGGAGAAGGGGAGTGGGGTACCTAAAGAAAGTCTCTGCGAAGAAGAGGAGACAGTATCTGAGGTCTAAGGTGTGACAAAAGTCACTGCTTCAGGTTAGGCTGCTCAGGTATGGGCCTGAGAAATGCCAACAGTAGCATCTCAGGGCTGAGCAAAGGACTTCTGCTACCATGAGATCTGTGAGAAAGATACATGGCATGTAAGTACAGAGGTCAAACCTTGGATTCTACAGGGCATGGCTAAAAGCATGTGACAGCAAAATTGTTTAATAGAATTCCCTCCCAAATTGAGCCAGTTATAAATTCTGCACAGATGGGTACCCTGGAGAATGTTAAACCAAAAAGGTTTCCTATTCTTCCTCTGTACCTTCATTTTCCCAGAAAAGATAATCTCTTCTAAGTGCATGTGCTAGCATGATATATCCATGGAGGCTAAGTCTCAGGATATGTCTTTAACTCTTAGGCAGAGCATCTCTGTCTGCTAGAAATACTACCTTGAAGAAATATGTCAACTTGAAGCTATGAATTAACACTTCAGAGAAGTTGGAGCCCAGGAAATGGCATGGGTGAGAGGGAGAGAGAGGCTTGATAATCAGTTTAAGTCTCTAGGCCCAGGAGCATCATAAACTGCTCTGCTACACAGGATAGCCTATTTTATGTTTTTTTCCATAAACCAGAGTTGAAGTCTTGGCTGATGCGATCATTTTGCTTAAAATAATTTCTTATAGAAACTTGGTTTGTTTGTATAAACAACTAGTTCTTTAATGCTTTTAGAGTATCTTTTCACCATTTCAGATGTTGAAAAATGGGACCATATAAGACTTGAGGTTGAATTAGTCCAACCTTGGAAATGCTACAGATGACAGTTGTTGACTCTAGAGATAGGAGCTAGGAAATTGCCTATTATTCTATTAAGTCTCTTTAGTTAGAATCTGTTTGCTGACAATTAGGAAGAGGAATATTTAGGATTTTAATTTCTTTTTTATAATCAGAAATTAGAATTCATTTTAAATTTAATTTTTCTGTGAAATTTTAGTAAGGGGAACAGGATTCCAATTTGAAGGCATGTTTCCTTAACTGCTATTGTAGTGGAGCTAATTCACCATGTGGTACTAATTGAAAAACCTCCCCTAATGAATGTGGCTTAATAATGTGACTAGGCATACTTTGCAATTCACAATTGATTAGGGAATGATTTTTCAATCTTCTATATGTTGCAGCTTTGGAGATAACCTAATTAATGTCTGTTTAGATGCATTTCCTAGGCAAATTGCCCATCTTTCTTTTCCCAGGAAGATACAAAAATAGCAGTTGTGTCCATTAGGAAAATAGAGGGAAGAAGATGAGGGTAGAGTTATCTTGATACACCTGAGAATCTCATACCTGTGGGGGTTCTAAAAACCTGGGAGGTGTGGGGGAGATGAGTTATCAACCTTCTTTGATAACTGATACAGAAACCAATTAGGGTGTTGATACCACTTGATGATATTAACTCCAAATAATATGAACTGCGCAAGTCATGTCTTTCCAATCGCTCAAGATCAGTCTTACCTTACTTCCAAATAATCATATAGTCAAGCACAAAGAACACGAGCATAAGGGGGAACAAATGGCTTTGTATTTCATATCTAAATAAGTATCACTGCAGATTTCTTGTAAAAGCTTCAAGAAGGAGGGAGGGAGGGAGGAAGGACGGAGGAAGGAAGGAAGGAAGGAAGGAAGGAAGGAAGGAAGGAAGGAAGGAAGGAAGGAAGGAAGGAAGGAAGGAAGGAGAAAAAGGAGAGACAGAGAGACACAGTTCCTGGTAATAAAGTGAATGAGAATGAAAACACCTCTTCCCCAGAGCACTAACATGCCTCTACTTAGCACAAAATAGCGCCTTAAGTCAATTACTGAACCAGACACTTAGGCTGAGCAAGGGCAATGCTGCGTGTCGTCTCCTAGGCACAAATCAATGTAAAAAAAGACACGACCACCCTTTGCCCAAGCAGCCTTTCTCTTGGAGCTAGAGGTGAGTCAAATTCATTTGAACAAACATAGGCTGAATGCAGAATTGCATTGTTAGTAAGGAGAAGGAAGAATATCTGTTGGTTAGGAAACCAACTGTGTCTCTTACAATGTATAACTCTGTCTCTTGAGGTTGGATTCTTCCTTACTCCACAAACCTTGTATGTTTCCAATCTACAGATAATTTTAAGTCAGTCCCCAAGGTAACATTGGAGATGACTGCACTGTCTACATTTCAATGTGCCTTTTATTTCAAATTCTTTTAGTGCTATGCTCTATTGCCTGGGAAGATCTCTGTGTTCTGCTGATAGCATCTGCACTTCACACTCTCACCCCCTAACTTTGCAAACCCAACCGATTGTGTCTTCCTAGCATAAGTATTTCTTGGTTTTAATATTGCTACCTCCAGCCCAGCTGACCTGTCAGACACCCTCTAGACTCCAGTACTGATGGATATACCTTGAAGCCAGGATGAAGATTGACAACCTTCAAACTTAAATAACTGGCATCTGATCATCTCCAATCTGGATGGGGATGACGGAGCAGGAGATAAGAAGGTGGGGAGAAGAACTGAGGGCTTTCTGTGTAATAACAGTACTTGTCATAATTCTGAGTTTTTACACATCATGAGTTGGGCAATGACATGAAGGCTTATTTTACTGGTTTTCTTAGCAGTCTTATATGATATAATGTGTGTTTTGCTATTTTACGGATGAAGAAATGGAAGCGTATAGAGGCAAAATATCTTTTTATCAGATACATATCATGAGCAGTTGGGTGTCTTTCCTTCCTTATTTCTTTCTTTCATGCTTCCTTTTCTTTCTTTTTTTTTTGTTTTGTCTCTTAATGTCTTCGTCTCTTATTTCCACTCAGCATCATGTCTTTGAAGCCATTCATGTTGCTGTGTGTCCTTCATCACTTCTACCCGCTGCATAATACTCCATGGTGTGTCTTTCTTTCTCTTCCCCCTCTAAGTCATGAACTCACAAGAATGCTTACAACTCTCCCCCTCCAACAGTGCTGCAGAGGACATCCTCAGACATCTCACCTGTGGCTCACTGTTAAATTATATGCTAATAAAGACAACTTTACTGATTTTTCTCAAACAAATCCAGTAAAACTTTACACTGAGAAAATAATGAATATATAAATTAACTAATGCATAATTTATATTTTATAATATTTTTCCAATCTCATCTCAGAGCATTAGAAAAAAATCTCTTTAAAGTTTTTCTTTACAAATGTCTTAAGTATGTTTGATTTATATAATGTTTATGGTATGCAGCTTTTCTTCCTATTATATTTTATTTTTAACTATAGTACATTAATTTTTTTTCTTTTTTGCAGAACTGGAGATTGAACCCAGAGGCATTCTATCTCTGAGCTACATCCTCAGCCCTATGTTTTATTTTTTATTTTGAAACTGGGTCTCACTAAGTTTTGGAGGGACTCCTTAGGTAGCTGAGGTTGGCTGCTAACCTGCAATCCCCCTGTCTCAGCTTCCCAAGTACTGGGATTACTAGCATGCACCTCCACACCTAGCTACAGTATATTATTATGTTCTTAAATGTTGTTGCAGACGTAAAAATGATACGTAAGTGACTTATGTCCAGAAAATTTGTTGAACTTTTACTTTTTCAAATAATCTATCAATTGATTCTATTTATTTTTTTCTGGTAGGTAACTATATAATCTTTAATGAGAAATTATTGCCTTCCTTCTAACATTTCCCTCCCTCCCTTCCTTCCTTCCTCCCTCCCTCCCTTCCTCCCTCCCTCCTTCCCTTCCTGCCTGCCTGCCTGCCTGCCTTTTTTCCTTCCTGCCTTCCTTCCTTCTTTTTTTGTTTTGGGTGCTGGGGATTAACACATGGCCTTGCACATGCTAAACACATACTGCTACTGAACTATACCCCTAGCCCTTCTATTTTAGATTATTAACATGAAAATTATGGAGACAGCCTAAAGCTGAAATATCCTTAAATATTGAATTTAACTCTACTTGATCACATTAATTTTTAAAATAATATTTTGGATTTGGTGGTCTAGTATACTTTGCATCTACATTTTTAATTATAATAGATCTAGAATTTTGTTTTGTGATTTCTTGCCTTTTGATCAATATACAGAAATCCAATGTTACGTTGAACTATATGAAATTACCACTAATAAAATGAGCTATGTGGTTTTCATGGTTTATTACATTTTCTAGAACTTGTAGAATATAATAATTAAACCAAGCATGGTGGCGCATGCTTGTAATCCCAGCATTTGGGAGCCTGAGACCGGAGGATCTGGGTTCGCAGCCAGCCTCAGCTACCTAGTGAGGCACTCCGCAACTTAGTGAGTCCCTGTTTCAAAATAAAGAATAAAAAATAGGGCTGGGGGTATAGCTCAAAGGTAGAATGCCCCTGAGTTCAGTCCCCAGTATCCCCCCCCCAAAAAAAACCCTGATGTTTTATAGATTGACTGAATTACTTTATAAACCACCTAAGTGTGGAGTTTTTTTAAAAAGGGAATAATTTGGCTAATGTTGCAATTATTTAATACTTATTGGTCTATTTAAATTCCATATTAATTTTTATCTGATATTTGTCAATTTTTTTCTGGAAACTTATGCATGTGATTCAATCTTTGGATTTGTTTATGAATAGTGATTTTAATAGTCTTGTTATCCTTTTTATATTTGATATCTTAGTGGTGGCTTTCTGTTTGCATTCTATATTTTATTTTCATCTTTTCCTTTTTTACCTCGCATTTATTTTCTTTTTTAAATTGGATTTATAGTCACTGATCTTAATATTTTTAACAAATGTGATGTGAACTTAATTTTTTCTTTTTAGTGTTTATATATTTTATTTTTTGCACTCATCTTTTTTTCTACTTTCTTCTTTCTTTGACTTTACTTCCTTATTCTATTTTCAAATTCTTGAATTGAATACTTAGCTCATCAATCTTAACTCATATCAAAAACATTTTAAAAATCAATATTTCTCCAAGTATGGTTTTAGCTATTTTCCATAGATGCTAACTTTATATGTCTTTTTATTGTTTTTTAATTTCATCATCATTCCTTGTTGGGTACTAGGAATTGAAGCCAGGAGCATTCTACCTCCAAGCTACACCCCCAGCACTTTTAATTTTTTATTTTGAAACAGAAGCTCATCAAGTTACTGAGGGTCTCAATAAGTTGCTGAGGCTGGCCTCAAACCTATGATTCTCCTGTCTTAGCCTCCTAAGTACTGGGATTACAGGCATGCACTATTGCACTAGGTTATAATTATGTTATTTTACCTGTATCTTTCTATTATTTTTTCATTATCAGGTTGTAACTATCTTTACTTTTATAATTTCTAAAGATTATTTGGCTTTCTAAATATATGGGTTTTTAATAGCTTTTTTATTAATTTCTAATTTATTTCATTTTGGTAGGAGAAAAAGAACCTATAAAATATTGGTCCTTTGAAAATTATTTAAGCTTCCTTTATGAGCTCATACGTTATCTATTTTTAAATGTTTTATGTATTCTGGAAAAGAATGTATATTTAATATCTGTTGATTAAAGAAGAATGAGTAGATAATAGATGATGATAGATGATAGATATAGATGATAGATAGATTACAGATAGAAGATAGTTGATAGATAATAGAAGATAGGTGATGATGATAATGATAGATAGATGAAAGATAGATGATGACATACATAGACGATAGATAGATACATGATAGATAGATAAATAGATGATAGATAGATAGATAGACACATAAAGACAAGCTTCAAGATTTTTAATTATATTCTTTTTTCAGATTGAAAATTTTTGGCCTTTTTTAAAATTTTTATGGGCACATCGTAATTACACATCATATTGAGGTTCAAAGTGATATATACATGTGACCAGTATTTGGTGTATTGTCTTTGGTACCCAGGTTTCTTTTTTGGTCTACTTCTATAAGTTTCTGATAAATGTAGTCTATAAATTGACCACAATTGGTAATTTGTCTTTTCCCCCTGCTTTTTAGATTGTCATCACTTTGATCCATTTGGAGTGCAATTGTTAGATGGGGAGATGTCTAGCCTCATTCTCTATTGTATCCTTTACAAGAAAATATCCTTATCATATCCTTTGAGGCAGAAATTGGTCTTGTCTGATATTGGTATTATTTCCCTAGGTTTCTTTTAATTTCATATTTCCTAGATCATCACTCTCTTTTCTTTTGTTTTTACCTTGTTTGGGGGTTTTAAGTGGATCTCTTATAAAATATATTACTAGATTCTGTCTCTGAATCCAATTTGAAGGTCTAAGTTACCATATTTTATTTTTGCTAGGTTTCAGGCAAATTTTCTGATCTGAGTTTCATGTTTAAACTCTAGAGAGAAAAGAATCTCAACCCCAAGATCTAGAAGGGGAGGTGGCCCAGGAGCAAAAGCCTCAGCAATCTACATGCCTTTCCATCACTTCGGCAGGGATATTTTTCCTCCATCAGCACCAGTATCAGCAGTCTGGAATGCTGCTGCCAATTTCCACTATAAAGAGCAAGAAATAACTATTTAAAAGTAATAAGGAAAGAATAAAAATCAAACATTTTTAAAGTCTTTCCTTAATGTATTTTCTCACCACCACCCTCAGTGGACTCCTGGGTCAGTTTTCAGCCACTTACCATCCAGAAGCATCTCAGTGCAGGACAGTCCTAAGGCTCTCCAGTGAGGTCGGTCTCACACTGCTGTTAATTCTTAAACTCTGTTTCTTCTTAACTTTTATAATCCCATCAAGGCTGATTATCTGAGAGAGAACCAAGAGCCACGCTTGTTCACCATTTTGACAGATTCAAATGATTCATTTTCTCCTTTTTAGATGGAAAAGTAAATTTCTCAAGAGATCCTGGTATTTTCTAGAATCTAGCAATGCATAGGTTTTGGCTGTAAAGATTTACTAGTTTCACAGCATCCTCCCTTTATTATAACACAACGATTTGCCATATACTCGCCTTTCTTCTAGCCTAGTATAATTACTTTGATCATGCTTATTATGGTGACAATAATGAGATAAGATATTGTCTGCAGCTTAAAGTGCTTTTCTCAACACTTTTTCATGGATAATGAATCAACATAGGCTTTTGATAACTCTTCGAATGCCTCAAATCTTTTGAGTTAGCTTAAATAATTAAAAATTGCAGTTCAATATTTTATTAAAGATAATAGAACAAAAAAGGAATATGCAATCGAGAGGCACTAGTGAAGTGACATTAAAGAGATTATAAACAGTGAAAGAATTTAGTTGCAGTGAAAAAGGAGAGTAGAGAAATGGAGGAAACTTGACAAGGGGGAAGAATAATGAAATTTGTCTTCACTCATGGGAATTGGAAAGATGTCCATGATCAACAAGATTTGAAGAATAGATAAAAGAATTTAGTGAATGTTTTATGGCCCCAAATATAAAAATAAAATGGAAGAACTGCCTCATCTTCTGTCCTTCTGAGGTGTGTGGGGGGAGTATTCATTGGTAAGGACTTGGCAGAGTATGAATAGTGAAGAAATGCAATTGCCAACCTCAAATAACAATCGCTGGATGAATGTTGAATTTTTATTTTGTTTACGCATGCTAATATACTCCTGTGAAATTAGTACTACTGAAATATGTGGGCATGCAAAAATCACCAGCTTGAAAGTTATTGACATTTGTAATAAATTATTACAAAATAGTCCCAAATAAGTTATATCTTTTGTAGATATTATATATACATAATAAGTAGTAATAATAAATAATGAATAATCTGATCCAAGTTTCATGTTTAAACTCTAGAGAAATGAATCCTAACCCCAAGATATGGAAGGGGAGGTGGCCCAGGAGTAACTTTATTTATAAAATTATTTATATTTTAGGACTTCAAATAATTAGGACATAAATATACATATTAGGAATAATAATATAATTATTAATTTACAATAAAATATAAATTACATTATTTATATTTTAGTCTTATTATTTATTTTATTCATAAATAATCTGCATATTCTTCCCACATTGATTCTATACCGATCAGTCTCATAACTTACGTGAGCCAATGGACTACTTCATTGGACAGAACATTCCAATAGGCTTAAATCCTAAAGGAATTTTCCTCTTTTCCTTTTGCTCCCTTGCTCTCTGAGACTCTGTTTAAGCAAATCTGGAAAAGCCTCTTTGTGCATGGAAAGATTTCTAGGAGATGAAAGACTATGGCACAGCCCTTTCTTACAGCCACCCCAGCTGGGACCCAGACACATGAGTGAGGCTGCCTTACATTCCCTGCCCAGGCAAGGCACCAGCTGATGCTGGGGAAGTGGAGAAAGTCACTTGAGCCAAACCTAACCACAGATTCATGAACAAATAAGACAACTCAGTGCTGTTGAGTCTGTTTGTTTTATAGCTTTATTGAGGTATAATAGACCTACAAAACTTTCATCTCTTTAAAAGGTATAATTTTTGAGTTTAATATAAGGATACAATCATAATAAAATCAACAAAACAATCAAGATCAGAAGCCTATCCTTCACCACCCCCCAAAGTTTCCTCATGTTCCTTTGTAACCTCTTCTTCCTCTCCCTCCCCATATCATACCCCCTCTCTTGGGTAAACTTCTGTTTGACATTTTCTAGATTTTTATGTATGTAAAAAGTATTCACTATATGTTTTTGTTCTTTTGTTTTGTTTTGTTTTAGGGAGGCTGTCTTTTTTCACTTAGCTTAATTATTTTTAAAATTTGTCCATGTTGTATGCATTATTAGCTCATTTATTTGTATTGCTGAGTAGTATTCCATCATATGTATATATTACTCTTTTTTTATGTATTTATGACAGTGACTTAGAGGCTGTTTTTGCTAAAAAGAACAAAAACAACAACAAACCAACACTGATTCTTCACTTGCGGATGTCTGATAGGTAACTTAAAGCAGGATGAAAAGTTTTGTATCTCTGCCTTTATTTTGTACTTGATTCCTTTATTTCCTTAACTTTTGGGTTGGATTCCTGTTAGCTCTGAATGTAGACATGTTAATCATTTATGGAATGTTTATTTAAAGCTGGTAAACTTCCCTTATCAGAAGACACCAAGATACGAGTAACTAAGGTGTCTCGACATCATAATTACCAGATTGTTAGCTGCCAGATTTTACAGGGTCCTGTTCCAGACCTCTAGAGAAGCAGGCAGATCATGCAAGAATAAAACTATCTGCCTCATGCCAGGCGTGGTGGTGCACGCTTGTAATCCCAGCATTTGGGAGGATCTGGGTTTGTAGCCAGCCTCAGCTACCTAGTGAGGCACCCTGCAACTTAGGGATACCCTGTTTCAAAATAAAGAATGAAAAATAGGGTTGGGGGTGTAGCTCAGAGGTAGAATGCTCCTGAGATCAATAGTTCAATCCCCAGTACCGCCAAAAAAAAAAAAAAAAATTATCTGCCTCAGGCAGGAGCAACTATCCCATGATGGAAACAAAGGCTGTCCCCCTAAGCAATCGAATGGAACCAAATTGACCTTTCAAATGATAAAGCTTCTCCTCAGCCACCTCACAGAACTAGAACTGAGATCATGATCAGTTAGACCAGTCTGACCAATAATGCTTAATTATGCATGATTTTTCCACTGCCCTGATTCTTCCTCTATTTAAACTTAAAGCTCACATTAGTACCCTGAAGGTAGGGCTGAGGATGCTGGTCCCCTTGTCTTCCTGTTATAGCCACAAGAGTTAGTGTCTTTCTTGCCTTCACCACTGCATGTTTCTTTGATTGGCATCTTGGCACAGGTGGCAGAACCTACTCCATTTGGATTCCCAGAGCTGGGGCCTTTGCCATAAAACTCTGACAACACATTTACCTGTTCATGGATATTTGTGTTGTTGTCAGGTTTTCACTATTGCACTTTAAGTTATTTTTCATGTACAGCTTTTGTAAAGACATATGCTTTATTTATCTTGGGTAAATAACTATGAGTGAAATGTCTGGATTATGAGGTAGACGTATGTTTAATGTTAGATATATGTTTAGCTTTAACTTAAGAACTATTTTCAAGAGGCTATGCCATTTTACATTCCCACCAATAGTCATAAGATTTCTAGTTGCTCCACATTCTTGCCAATAGTTTATAATGGTAAGTCTTGTTAATTTGGGACATTCTAATATGTGTGTAGTAGTGTGTCATTATGGCCTTAATTTGCATTGCCGTAATAACTATTGATATCATTAGTTAATTACTCAGTTTGGGTTGTAGGTTTTTTCATCATTGAGTTTTGGAAATTCTTTATAAATTGTTCATTCTTCATAAATTTTGAATACAAATTCTGCATATTTTCTTCATATGTGATCTGCATATTTTCTTCCAATGTGTGGCATGTCTTTTTCATTTCCTTAACAGTGTATTTGAAGAATTCTTAATTTGGGTAAAGAACAATTTATCTTTTTTTTTTCTTTTGAATCTAGAATATTTCTACCTAAAAATATTTTTTCTATATTTTTCTAGATAAGTTTCATTTTCAAAAGTGGTTACATGTAGGCTGATAATTCATTTGAGTGAATTTTTCATTAGTTATAAGACATAAATCAAAGTCCCTATTTTTGCATATGGCTATCCATTGTCCCAGCGTTATTCGAATCACTCTAAGTTTGTTCCTTTTCAAAGTCATTAGGAATTTTACACATCAAATTTATTTCTGTATGAATTTTATTATTAGCATGTTGATATTCATAAAAATAAAAGGTGTTCATATTTTTAGAGGGTAGGTACAGATTACATTTAATTGGTAGATTTAAAGGGGAAAATTGATATCATGATAATATTTATCTTTAAAATCCTGAACATGGTGTATCTCTCCATTTACTTGGTACTTTTTCTTGTTGTTTTGATTCTCTTCTTGCTGTTCTTTGAATGTTTGTGTACCCTCAAAATTCATACATTGAAGTCCTAATCTCTGATGTAATGGTATTTGCAAGTGAGGCATTTGGAAGGTAATTAAGTACAGATGAGTTCTTCTAAACTCACCCATAGGTGAAGCCTCTAAGATGGGCTTAATACTCTGATAAGAAGAGGAAGAGAACAGGGGCTGACCCTCTTTCTCTACAGCATGTAAAGACACTGCAAGAGGAACTGTCTGCAAACCATACGGCAAGCTAGAAAACCAGGAAAGAGAATTGGCAGGCATCTTGATCATGCAAGTCCCAGCCTCCAGAACTGTGAGAAATAAACTTCAGTTATTTAATCTGCCAAACTGGTATGTTATTGAAGCAGTCCCAACTGAGTAAGACAACTATCTCTCTCAGTAATATTTTGTAGTTTTCAGTTTACAGGACTTGCATATTTTCTGACAAATTTGTCCTGAAGAATTTCATAAATTGATGTTATTTTAAGTGATCTTTAGAATTTTAATTTCAAGTTGTTTATCATGAAAACATAGAAAATAACATTTTATATTAATATTTTATCATGGAATATTGCTAATATCTATTTATTTTTGAAAGGTTCATAAGTACCTTTTACATAAACAGAGTATCTGTAATTTAGTTTTACTCGCTCATTTCCAAACTGTATGCTTTCATATATTTTATCACCCTATTACACTGAAATAAAAATCTGGTATAATGTTGAATAGAAACAAGTGGACATTTTTGCCTTGATCATAGTATTTAGTCTTTTCTCAATAAAATTGAGAGGAATTATTCTCTTTCTTGCTTGCTGATAGATAGATGTGTCAAGTGGATTTTTCTGCATCCAGTGAGCTGGTGCTATGTGGATGTGAATGGATGTTCATGAACATAGTGAATTCTAGTGACTGATTTGTGAATAATGAACTTGTATTCCTGTGATAAGTCTCACTTGACCATTATGCTGTATCCTTTTTATAAATCATTGTATTAGATTTGCTAGAATGTTAAGAATTTAGTATCTATACTTGTAAGGTTCATGGGTCCACAATTTCCTTTTCTTCTGTTGTCTTGATTTGATATAAGAAAAATTCTGAGCTCATAGAGTGAATTATAAAGTATTTGCTCTTTCTGAATTCTCTGCAAAAATTTGTGTGGGATTATTATTATTTGTTCCTTAAAGAGCTGGTAGAATTCAACAGTGAAGCCATAGAGACCTTGAGTTTCCTTTGTGGGAAGATCTTAAGCTACAAATCCAATAGCTTAATTAATGTGGTGCCATTTAACTTAATCATTTCTTCTGATGAGCTTTGGCAGCATATATCTATCAATGATGTTCATCTAAGTTGTCAAATTTATTGTCATTAAGTTGTTTGTCATGTTTCTTTACTTGGTGTTTAAATATCTGTAAGATCTGTAGTTGGATTACCTCTAATATTCCTGACATCAGCAATTTGTATCTTCTTGACTATTTTTGATCAGTCTAGACATTTATCACCTTTGTTGATCTTCTCAAAGAATCAGCTTTTGTTTCATTGATTTTTTCTATCATTTTGTCTGTGTTCTGTGATATTGATTTCCTCTCTACTTTGTTGTTTACTCTCCATCAAACTTTGGATTTAATTTGCTCTTCTTTTTCTAATATTCTAAGCTGAAGTCATTGATTTAATGTCTTTCTTCTTTTAGAACACAGGCATTTAGTTCTATAAGTTTCTCTCTAAGCAATAGTGCATTGTCTGCATCACACAAATTATTATATGCTGTATTTTCATCTTTACTTAGATAAAAATACTTCCTAATTTCTATTTTAATTTTTCCTTTGGCCCATGAATGATTTTAGAAGTGAGTTATTTAGTTTTCAAATATTTGGAGATTTTTCTGTATATCTTACTCAAATTAATTTCTAGTTTCTTTTCATTGCTTTTTTTTTTGCAGTACTGGGGATTGAACTCAAGGGCATTCTACCTCCAAGCTATACCCCTAGCCCTATTTTTTTATTCTTTATTTTGAAACAGGGTCTCACTAAGTTGCGGAGTGCCTCACTAGGTAGCTGAGGCTGGCTGCAAACCCAGATCCTCTGGTCTCACCCTCCCAAATGCTGGGATTACAAGCGTGCGCCACCACGCCCAGCTTCATTGCTGTTATTTTAAGCCACCATTTTAGAATATTATATAATGATTAGGTAAGTGATAAAGAAATTTGCATAACTATCTAATAAAAGTGAGATTCTGTTTCAGTCTAAGATATGAATCATATTAATAAAGAAACTGATATCCTGAATAGGAATAAAAAAGAAGCTCTGAAGGAAGGGAAGAATACAATAAATGAAATGAAAACTTCAATAAAAACCATCAATGGTAGACTATACCACATGGAAAACAGAGTCTCATTCCTAGCAGATGACCACCCCAAAAATGAATGCATGGTCTATAATGTAGAAAAATCAATTTGACAGCAAGAACTGGATATCTAAGAGATTTGGGATAACATTAAGAGATCAATCCTAAGAAAAGTAGGCCTTGAAGAAGGTCTAGAAGCTCAAGACAAAGAAATAAAAAATCTCTTCAGAGAAATAGTATCAGAGAATTTCCCAAACATAGAAAACAAGGTTGATACATATATATGAAAAATATAGAACTCTAATTAGACAGGATCAGATAAAGGTTCACCATACCACATAATAATCAAATTGACTAACATAAAGGCCAAGGAGAAAATATTAAATTTAATGAGAGTAAAAGACCAAGTGACAATCAGAGGTAAAGTAATAAGAGTCCTTTCAGACTTCCCAAACCAAGTAATGAAAGCCAGTAGGGTCTGGAGTGACATATTCCAAATCCTGAAAGAAAACAGTTTCCAGCCAAGACTATCCAGCAAAGATATCTTTCAAATCTGATGGAGAAAAAAAAAAATTCTATGATAAACAGAAGCTGAATTTATGTCTTTCAAACCAGCACCAGAGGAAATATTTTTTTAAAATTACAAAGAAGAAAGAGAAAAGAAATGCCAGAACCAGAGAAAGAATGATATCTACCAAATGAACAACTAAGCAGAGAAGAATAAACACACCAAATAGAATATAAAACTCAAAATGATAGAAATCAAAAATAATCTCTCAGTAATTACACTGAATATCAATGGTCTCAACTGCCCAATTAAAAGATGTAAAGTGGCAAAATGGATCAAAGATCATAATCCATCTATATGCTGTTTGGAAGAAACATCATAACTTACAGGTAAAAAATTTGCAAGCTAAAAGTGAAAGGCTAGAATAAGGTAATACATGCAAAAGGAACTTGAGGTCAACCAGAGGTAGCAATTGTGATATCAGACAAAATAGACTTCAAGTCTAAACTTATCAGAAGAGACAGAGCAGGTCATCATTTTTTTACTAGTAAAAGGAACAATCCAACAAGAGGACATAACAGTAGTCAACATTTATGCTCTGAACATAGGTGCAACCACTTTTATAAAAGAAACTCTTTATGACAATAAGTTATATAGACCTCAGTACAATGATACTGGGAAACTTCAACACTCTCCTCATACCATGAGACTGATCTTCCAGACAAAAAATCACCAAAGATGCCTCAGACCTAAAGAAGACCAAAAACTAAATAGACCTATTAGACATATACAGAATATTCCATCCAACTATGGCTGAATACACATTCTTCTCAGCTGCTCATGGAAGATTCTCCAAAGTAGACCATATCCTGAGCCACAAAACAAGTACCAGCAAATTCAAAAAATGTGATGTAATTCCCTGCATCTTTTCAGATCATAATGGAATGATATTAGAAATCAACAATAAGAAGGCCCAGAGAAATTACATAAATACATGGAAACTGAATACCACACTTCTGAATGAGGACTGGATCATAAAAGAAATAAGGTGAGAAATAAAAAATTCCCAAAATAAAATGAAAATAAAGACACGACATATTAAAAGCTCTGAGACACTTTGAAACCAATATTAAGAGGAAAGTTTATATCATTGAATGCTCACATAAAAAAATCAGAAAATCACTAAGTAAACAAACTAATGACACATCTCAAATCTCTTGAAAAACAAAAATAGTCTAACCCCAAAGCTAATAGAAGAGAGGAACAATAACAACAAATACAAAAGATCAACAAAACCAAAAGCTGTTTTCTTGATAAAAATAAACAAGATAGATAAACCATTAGCCAATCTAACCAAAAGCAAGGGAAAATTGACCCAAATTACTAAAATAAGAGATGAAAAAGGTGATATTAACACAGATAGCATGGAAATACAGAGGGTCATCAGAAACTATTTTGAAAAACTATACTCCAAAAAAATGGAAAACCTAGAAGAAATTCACAGATTTATAGACACATACCACCTTCCTAAATTGAGTCAAGAGAGTATGGAATATTTAAACCAACCAATAGCAATCAAAGAGATTGTAACAGAAATAAAGAGGCCTACCATGAAAGAAAAATCCAGGTCAAGATTAATTCTCAGCTGAATTTATCAAACTTTTATAGAAGATCTAATCCCAATATTTCTTAAACTATCCCGTGAAATAGAAAGACAGGATTCTACCAAATGCATTCTATGAAGTCAGTATCAGAGAAATTCAAGTCCAAACTATCCTGAGATTTTACCTAACCTCAATTTGAATGCTAATCATTAAAAACACAAATAATAATAAATCCTGGCAAGTATGTGGAGAAGTAGGAACTCTAATAGACTGTTGGTGGGATTACAAATTAGTGAAACCATTTGGAAAACAGTTTGGAGGATCCTCAGAAGAATGGGAATGAATCTACCACACAGCTATACTACTCCTGGGTTTCAACCCAAAGAATGATAACCAGACTACCAGAATAAACTATGGAACTGACTGAGATGTCTATTAGCAGAATAAAAAATTGGTCTGGGTATGTAGCTCAAAGGTAGAATACCCCAGGGTATACCACAGAAAATAAAATAAAAAACAAAGCTCTGCTCAGCAAGTGTTACAATTCAGATTGACTGTCTTCTGAGTTCCATGGCTTGGTCCCCAGGGCAGTGATGTTCAGAGGTGAGGCTTTCAGGAAATTATTGTCTCAGGAGGGCTGCAAGGTCATCAGAGGATTAATCCATTGGACAGATTAATGACTTGAATGGACTTCTGGGAGGTAATGGAAACTGTAGGCCAGTGGGGCAGGGCTGGAGGAAGCAGGTCTTGTCCCCAGCCCCTTCCTCTCACTTCCTCTGCTTCCCAGCTGCCAGAAGCTGAGCAGCTCTCCTCCACCTTGCCCTCCCACCATGATGTTCTGCCTCCTCACCTCAAGCCCGGAGCAAAGGAGCAGGTTGACCATGGACTGAACCTCTGAAACTTTGGGCCAAAGGAAACCTTCCCTCCTTTAAGTGGCTTTTAGGTATTTGTCACAGTGACAAAAAACTGACTAACACAGTAAGGATGATAAAATTAACTGACTCAATAAATGTCGACATCTGCTGACACTAAGCCAGCCATGAGGATGGGGGTCAGACGGAGGCCCCTATGGTGACAAGAACTGGAGGATGAACCTTGTGAGAAGATGGGCTGCACTGGTGTGTGTGGTGTGCACACTCAATGTCCAAGGTCTCCTATACATGCCAGTGGTCTCCAAAGCGGAGCATACACATCCCAGCAAGAGTGCAAAGTAATCCACTGTGGTAGAAGAAGTAATTAGGATACTATTTATTTATTTATTTATTTATTTATTTATTTATTTATTTATTTATTTATTGTGCTAGAGATTGAACCCAGAACTATTGTGCCTCCGTGCTACAACTCAGACCTTTTTATTTTTTATTTTGAAACAGGGTCTTGCCAGTTGCTGAGGATCTTACTAAGTATTGAAACTGGCCTTGAACCTATGATCCTCCTGTGTCAGTCTCCAAAGTCCTGGGATTACAGGAATGCCCTATCATGCGTGTAATCTGATACATTTTATTTTTAAAATACAGATATACATGAGTATATTTTAATGTAAGTTAAGAAAGCAATTAAGCCCTCTTGATGTTTAATACCCAATTCAACTTGGAATCCCCACCTGGTCCAGGTGGTTTTCTGCCATCTAAAGTTCTTGAAGTATTGAGGTAGCAGTGATGTTCTTTTTAAAGTAAACTTTTTTATTGAAATATGTTTAGAGTGCACAAATCATAAGCATAAAAATGATGAGTTGGTATAAAGAAAATACACCCAGATCAATAAAGAGAGCCTTACCAGCAGCTTAGAAACCCTTTCAAGAGCTTTCCCTTTAAAATAAAGTTGAATCTAAACCAAAGGTAAGTAAATACTTTTTAAACAAAAGCACATAGATAGTAAATGGATATTCATATTAGAAAATGCTTGATTTATTTTATAATTTTGCAGCTGAAAACAAAATGTAATGAAAACTTTTTGGTTTTTGTACTGAGTATTGAACCCAGAGGCATTCTTCCTCTAAGCTACACTCCAGCCCTTTTTTATTTTTTTGTCATGAAACAGAGTCTCATTAGGTTGCTGAGAATCTCACTACATTGCTGAGGTTATTCATGAACCTGTGACCCTCTTGCCTCTGTTTCTCAAATAGCTTGGATTATAGATGTGTGCTACTGTGCCCTGACAACCTTCAGTATTATAAAAGCAATGATTTTACACATATTTTAATTTTATAATTTCAAAGATATACTTTTCCACATGGAAGTTATTTAGTTTAGTGATTTGTTATTCTAATTTATAACTAAATTAGAGTTTGTCGTTCTAATTTTTTATTCTAATTTTTATAACATGTTTAAGTTATAGTAATATTGACTATTTTAGGTTGTATCTGTTCTTTTTCCAACAAATGTCCTGCCTTTTTTAAAAGTTAAGTAATTAAAATGTTTATAGGTGGAACAGTTATGGATCAAAATAATTTTTTGCCTGCTAGTTCTTGGTTCTTCTAGTTAATTTATACAGTTTCTACTCTGTAAATCACAGGCCTAGGATACACAGATTATTCTTTTGTGATAACTTTCTTCCAAGTTATACTCTTGAACATTCCTGTTCTGCATTATAGAATAAACAAAATGGTTTTCCAACTAATTTCTCCATTCTTTTTTTTCTCACATTCTTTTTTTAATTTTTTCTTTCTTTATTATAATAATTCATGCTTTGTATATATACATTTTTGTTAGGTAACAAATTGATAAAGACAAATGTGTACACATTTCTCATCTGACCCTTTCCCCAATTCCCACTCTGCTCCCTCGCCCTCCCTTCCTCTCAAATTCAGTTCAGTGAGTGACCTTGATATAATTGTGTAAGCACATCATGTGCCTTAGGATGCCCTCCCCCCATCCCTACCCCTGTTCATCCCCTTTGGTTAAATCAACTTCTTTGTTTATCGAGGGTCTTTCCTTTTCCATATAAGACCCTCTTATGCCCCATCTTCTCCCTAGCATCCGCATATTAGAGAGAACATATGCTTCTTTACTCTTTGTGACTGGCTAATCTCACTTAACATCATGTTTTCCAGTTGCATCCATTTCCCTGCAAAGAACATGATTTTGTTCTTCTTTATGGCTGAGTAAAATTCCATTGTGTACATATCCCATAGTTTTGTAATCCATTCATCTGTCGATGGACATCTTGGCTGCTTCCATAGTTTGGCTATTGTGAATTGTGCAGCTATATACATAGATACACATGCGTCGGTCTGGTAGTTTGGTTTCCATTCTTTTGGGTAGATACCCAGAAGTGGTATTGCTGCATCATAAGGTAGGTTTATTCCCATTCGTCTGAGGATCCTCCATACTGTTTTCCAAAGTGGTTGCACAAGTGCACAAGTTTGCAATCCCACCAACAATGTATTAGGGTTCCCACTTCTCATTAAACAATCCCATTGCTGCCATAGTTTAGATGGTATGGTTGATGAGGTGTTTGTACAACAGCTATTGAGTTTAAGAAATTTTTACTAGTTTGTTATACTAGTCATTTTGCCCTTCTGAAAATATTTCCCATTATAAAGAAAGTGAAAAGTTATTTTCCCCCAATGAATTTCTATTGAATAATATCCCCAGCATTGCCATGACATGATGTGAACATGTAGGCAGTCTAAGAAAGAAGTGAGGTCTCTGCCACAAATTTACCTATAGTTTAAACTTCATGTAGCTTCCTTAACCTATCATGTTTTTTTTAATCTTATAATCTGATGAGGCATATTATCTGGATCAGTTACTTCTATGTGGTAAAGGGCATAGATATAACCCATCTGTTCAAACAATATTAACCATACACCATGTATCAGGTGGTGCAATGTGACATTTATCACTGACAGTCCAACGACTATTTGAGACATTAAAACTGTGGTATCTGGGTTAGCCAGAATTCTGAAATCAGTTAAAGGAACACACTCTGACTAATGTGAATTAGTATCTGGTATGAGGGAAGAGGCCTGATTCAGGAAACCAAGGACACATGGTGATCAGAAGGTCCAGTAGCTTGGCCACTGCCTCTAAGCCATGTCTGCAATTCAAGCTAGTGACTATTAGAAAGCACTGTTTTCAAACCTGTCAGAAATCTATTTCTAATTGCTGAGTGCTCAAAGTACAATTAACTCACAGCTAAATCTCTGATAAATTTCTCTTTTTCAACAGCTTCCTAGAATACTGCAAAGCTTTGGTGGTGTTTTTCTAAGTCTGTGACTAAAAAAAAAAAAAAAAACTCAACTTTCCTGTGACTGGAAGACATCCCTCCTCAAACTAGAACCTCTATGTCCATCGTTGTCTGTCATGTTAATGATGATGCTTAGATGGTTTTGTGGATTTTTATCTTCAAATATAGATAGCATGTCTGACTTGTCCATACTAAGTAAAGTTTTCTATTTAATTAAATAACATTTCTGCCCAAATGAAGTCAATGTCTAATCTTGATTCAACATTTTCAAAGTACAATTACCTGGAGAAGAGGAAAAAAATAACACCAGCAACAATCTTAACATTTGTCCTAGTGGACACATAGTGAGAACTGGGAGATGTGTGCACTTAATCCATTGGAATTCACCAAGCCAACCTGAACTTAGTGCAAGGATCTAATTCATGGAACTGTGTGAGACTTCCATGAGCAAATGTTGCTCACTGTGCTCTCATGTTCTCTGGTTGGAGAAGGGGAGAAGGGAATGCACTTTCATTTAAGTTTATATTGTTTCCCAAATTTTATGTTATCATTCCCTAAAACTCCATGGTATTAAGAGACAGTCAGTACATTGGCATAAGAAGAGAAAAAGTGACTGGATTTCCTTTGCTCCTGGGCATGTCCATAGTTATGTATACAGAAGCACCAAAGTGAGAGTAAAAGCCCTAGTATGTTAAGTCTAAGAAAGGTACTAGAAAAAAACCCTGAAAATCAAAGGATGCAGTTAAGCCATTGAACTGTGTTCCATTAGAGTTACCCAAATGTTCTAATACTGGCTTACATTTTAATGTAACTCTTGGCAATGTAGAAATAAGAAAGTGCTGAGAAAATCACAAATCACCAGCACAGTTAAGGCAAACTTCCTGACATGGTGGAAGTACTGGCAATAATATGGTAGCCACTAGACGTACGTGGCTTCTGAGCATTTGAAATATGCCTAATACAGTTGAGATGTGCATTTTTAATTTTATTTAATTTCAATTAATTTAAATGGCCACACACAGCTAGTGGCTACTATATATCACTGCTGTAGACACAAGAGCAGCAACACCATTTTGAAATTTAGTTCAGAATGGTACCTCCTCAGAAATACCACAGCTTGTGAGCTGATTCATTTCAAGCTCTAACTCTATTTTCTTATTTCCAATAGAAAACTAATCTTTGTGTTGCTACTTCAAAACTGACTTTCAATCTATTCTAGTTAATCTATTCTAGTTAACAGTGCCTCAGCTATATTTCTCTAATGGATTGTAAAAGCTTTCAGAGAGAAATAATATCATCTTAAAACATACCTCTAATGAACTTTAACCACCTTAGACACTTAATTATTTATTACTACAATTTTCTTGGGAAGAGCATGATGTATGCCTTTAGCAGATAAGGATAATTTAGACCAGACCAGTATCTAAATGTGCATGTTATAAGGATAGAAATATGGCTTATAGTACAGACTGTGTGTTCTCTCCTTCTGAAGTCCTGTGTGTCTGTGTATGGATGGCTGGATGCCTTGGTTAACAACAGTGTGGATGCGAAGAAGTGGACATTTTCCAGAGAAACTCAGATCTTTGTTTCTATCTAACTTGGGCAAAACAGTCTGACTGTATTGATGCTTAGGATGAACAATAAAATAATGGGGGTTCTAGAGCAAACTCAGACATTTGAAATGATCTTGAACTCAGGAAAATACTGTAAGTGCAGTTAATCAATTAGAAAGAAGTCATAAAGTCTACTTATTTTAATTCAAAATGCAATTCATCATCCCTTAACATTTATATTTCTGAGGGATAATTAGCAGTAAAAAAAAAAAAAAGTTTTATTCCTGTGTTGAGTCACACTGCATGGTAGGTGATTGATTCTCCACAGTGCCTTCCCTCCATTATTCTCTGTGCTGCCTGGAGTCACCACTTAGTTACTCTCATCATCCCCTCCTTCCAGAACTCCAGTGATACTGTCCTTCATTATCATGTTGTGACTGTCCTATGAGAAAAGTCTCGCTTCTCTAGAGCCCTTTTCCATAATTGTCATAACACCACCAAGGGTAAAGGTTGAAGACTTAGCAAAGGTTTTGTGATAACTAGAGTGAATCTCAACCTGGAATAGTTGTGTGGTGAATGAACAGCAAGGACTGAGTGCTAATGCCCAAGATGGGGTAGGGCAGGCCACTAACCCTCAGATCTATCCTAATTTATAACTGAGAAATAAAAATGAGCCAAGGGGCAACTAAGAACAAATGATATGATGACAATATATGACAGATTATAGAGAAAAAGACAAAGACATAAAGGTATTAGAAAACATAGATGTCTGGCTGAATTTGGTAAAAAGCAAGATGCCCCTTATGCAGTGTTAAAGGTAAAATAGGGAGAGGACCTATGTTTCCATATTATAGTCCACAATTTGATATCATCAAGGAAATGCTTAATTGTGTGTCATATATTTTCTTTACTAAAGCAGAAAAAAAACGTAATAAGCTATGGAGCTATTTATATAATTTTTAAAAATATATGCCAAAAAGGTACCTTTAATTATAGCCTTCTTTCTCACATAATTTTAGATAATAGAGTTTCTGAATTCACTTACATGAGTATATCATAATAGCAGCCAAGTAACTTCTGAACTAAGGTCTTTTTCCTCACTCTAGCTCATGCTGACATTCATTACTTAATATAAAAATAACACTTTTGAAAAGATTAACTTATTTTTCTTGAAATATATTTGGTCATGCATGGTGGTTTATATATGCCAGAAATCTCAGTAATTGGGAGGACGAGACAGGAGGATTGTAGATTAGAGGCCAGTGTGCATGGTAGTTTAGCAAGACCCTGTTTCAAAATAAAAAATAAAATGGGGCTGGGGTGTAGCTCAGTGATAGAACAGTGCTGTGTTCAATCCCTAGTACAATAATAACAACAATAAAACATATATGTGTGTGTGTGTATGTATCTGATAAATTACTATTATTTTTAAACAAGTAACTAAACTACTAAAATTTTATTATGTTAACTAATTTTATATTAGTAATAATTACATTATTATTATAAATTACCAAGTAAGTTTTTTTGGCAGGACCTCCGTTTAATATATTTCTACCAAGTCAATTTTATTTTAACCTCATAGTTAGATACTCCAATTCTGGGCTTTGCTTGTGTAACAAAGCTTTCATCTTATCTATCATGGTCTTGGTGAGCTCTAGACCAGGGACATAATTGAAGTGGAAAGCAACCATTAGCTGTAAAGTCTTCTGGTGTGTTAGGAAATGATTAGCTATATTTTAATTCTGTCACTGACTACCTGACATGGAAACTATTTACTTTCTCTGTGTCTCCATTTGCTCAACCGGAAAAGTAGGAAATTTTTATTCCTTAAATTTCAACATTAATGAAAAATAGATTTAAAAGAACTGTATTTGAAATTGACAAAACCAATATTAGTATTTTTTTCATTTTAGATACTTATAAAAATTATGGCTTTTGTCTAATGAGAAAAGAAATCTTTCACATTGTTTTCCTACCCAAAATATTTTCTTATAACAGATGTGAAGAAAAATAATGTGGCCTCAGAGTTGATGACTTGGAATTTATTTTCTTATAGAAATACTACCATAATTAGTTAGACTCCTGTCTCTCACCTTGTCAACTCAAGATGGACAAACAACCTAAAAATTAAACCAGAAACGTTGCAAGTACTAGAAAAAACACAGGAACAACTCTCCAACTTATAGGCACTGGTAGAGACTTCCTCTCCAAACCCTAAAGTTTAGGAAATAAAATAAATAATCAATAAATGGGATGCCATAAAATTAAAAGTTTCTGTGGACCAAAGGATATAACCAATAATGTGAAGAAAGAACCTATTGAATGAGAAAAAAAATCTTTGCCAGCTATTCCTCTGATGGAGGACTAATATTTAGAATATAGAAAGAACTTAAAACACATAACACCAAAAAATTAAAAATTAGCTATTGAACTCAATAGACACTTTACAAAAGAAATACAAATGGCCAAAAAATATATGAAAAAATTGTTCAACATCATTAACAATCAAGGAAAATCAAATTAAAATTACCTCAGTTTCCAACTAACTTCAATTGGGATAGCAATCATTAAGAATACAAATAATAAATTCTGGTGAAGATGTGGGGAAATAGAACTCTTATACACTGTTGGTGGGATTATAAATTGGTATGATCACTATGGAGATCAATGTGGAGGCTTCTTAAAAGATTAGGAATGGAGACACCATATGACCACTCCTTGGTTTCTTTCCAAATGAATTACAGTTAGAATACTATAGAGATATATGTATTCCTATATTTATAGCAGCACAATTCACAATAACCAAGTTATGGAACCAATCTAGGTGTCAGTCAACAAATGAATGGATAAAGAAAATGTGGTTTATACAACCAATGTAATTTTACTCAGTAATACATAAAAAGACAAACATGTCATTTGCAGGAAAATGGATTGGACTAGAGAATATTTTGCTAAGTGAGAACAGTCAGTCTCAGAAAGTCAAAGATTGTATCTTTTCTTTCATATGTAGAATAGAATAACTTCAGTCAAATTAGGAGAAAATTAGCTGGGCATGGTGGCACACACTTATGATTCCAGTAACCTGGCGGGGGGTGGGGGGGGTGGGGCTGAGACAGGAGGACCACAGGTTCACGGCCAGCCTCAGCTACTTAGTGTGGCCCTCTGCGACTTAGTGAGACCCTGTTTCCAAATAAAGAATATAAAATACAGCTGGGGATGTAGCTAGGAGGGAGAATGCCCCTGGGTTCAATCCCCAGTACAACAAAAAAAAGAAAAAAAGGATAAAACTCAGTAGAATAGTGGAAGAGGTTGGCAGAGGGAAGTAGAGAAGGGGAAAAACAAGAATTAAGAAAGAGAACAGTTCATATTAGGTTATGTCCATACATTAAGGTATCAATACCAATGTAACATGTATTGGGAAGGAGAATGAGGGAATGGAATACACTGAGTAAAATGTGCATGTATGTTTGTATCACTTTGAATCTCATAATATTTATAATTACAATGCATCAATAAAAGTATTAAAAATCATTCATGCTATGTAAAATGATTTGTATTTTAGTGTTTATTTGTTTTGTGGTGGTACTAGGGATTAAACTCAGGGCCAAACTACCTCTGAGCTAAACCCCAGACCTATTTTATTTTTTATTTTGAAACAGGATCTCACTAAGTTGCAGAGGACTTCAATATTTTGCTGGGTTGCAAACCTGCAGTCCTCCTGTCTCAGCTTCCCAAGTACTAAGATTACAAGCGAATGTCACCACGCCCGGCTGAGAAGATATATTTTTTTAATTTTTTGATTTTTTAAATTATAAAAGAAAGATCACTCATAATTCCACGACCTAAAAAAACTACTGTTAGTATTTTGAAGTATGTATTTTGAGTCTTTTTAAATTTATATACATTCTCTTTTTGTTGTTATTGTTGTTCTTTGTTTTATTTTGTTTTGTTTTAGAACTGGAGATTGAACCCAGGGGCATTCTAACTTTGAGCTACATCCTCAGCTCTTTTTATTTTAAAACAAGTTCTCACTAAATTGCTGAGGGTGTCCTTCAACCTGCAATCCTGCTGTCTCAGCCTCTCAAGCACTGGGATTACAAGGTTGTGCCATCACACCCAGCTATTAATTTTCTTTAAAAATGATTTGATAGTGTATATATGAGTTGGTTATTTGTCATTGTTGCCTAACATTGTATCTTGAATATTTTTCATAGTGTATTATATCATTTTACCACATCATTGGGTTGATAGCATACAGTATTCTACCATATGGAGACTATACAACTTTATACGTACGTATTTTTCTTTGATATTTTATTGTAAATGTTTTTAAGTCAAAGATCTTTATAGATACATCTTTGGGAAATTTTTAAATTATTTCCTTAAATTTCTAAAAGTATACATCTAAGATCAGAAAGCATATATATTTTTCACTTTTAAAAATGTATTGAGTTGGGAATGATGGTACATACTTGTAAGTCCAGTACTTGGGAGGCTGAGACAGGAGGATCGCAGGTTTGTGGCCAGCATCAGCTACTTAGTGAGGCCCTCTGCAATTTAGTGAGACCCTGTTTCAAAATAAAGAATAAAAAATACGGCTAGGGGTATAGCTTGGAGGTAGAATGCCCCTGGGTTCAATCTCCAGTACTGCAAAAAAAAAGAAAGAAAGAAAAAAGTATTGCGAATCCTTCTCTAGAAAATGTGCATCAATTTATATTAAACCTAAAAACATTAATTTGAGTCCTGGAACCTTCTCAGGACACCAGGCAGACGGAGTCAGGACCCACTCGCTCCAGTGTGACCACATCTCAACCCTTTAACTCTGCCTCAGCCCCATCTCCAAATAAGGTCACATTTGGAGGTCCTGGGTGTTTGGGCTACATACTGTACCATTTAGAAGCTGATGGTCCAACAGGTGTATAAAATGTCCAAATAAATACAAATAACCTAAGTGTCCATCACTGATGAATGGATTTTTTAAATGTGGCTTAATCTTGGGATGGTGATGCATGCCTGTAATTCCAGTACTTGAAAGGCTATGACAGGAGGTTTGCAGATTCAAGGCCAGCACACAGTAACTTAGCAAGACCCTGTTTCAAAAAATTTTTAAAAATGGTTGGGATATAGATCAGTGGTAGAATGCCCCTGGGTTCAATCCTCAGTACCACACGCAAAATAAAATATGTGGCATATATACACACACACACACAATGGGATAGTATTTGAGCATTAAAAGTATGAAATGCTGCCATTTGGGACAACATGTATGGAACTAACTGTCATTATGTTAAGTGAAATAAGCCAGGCACAAAAAGAAAGTACTACATGATCACATATATAAAATCCAAAAAGTTGATCTCATAGACTTTGAGTCACATTATAGCCACCAATGGCTGGGGAGAGTAGGGGGTTAGGATGGATAGGGAAAGGTTAGTCAACAGATACAAGTTATAATGAAGAGAAAGAAGTTCTGGTGCTCAATTGCACAGTAGAGTGACTATAGATAATAATTATGTACTGTATACTTCACAAAAGCTAGAAAGGATTTTGGATGTTTTCATCACAAAGAGATAGATATGCTTTCCCAATTTGAATATAATATAATGTAAATATGTCAGAACATCACATAGCACCCCATAAATCTGTGCAACTTTATGTACTAATTTTTTAAGAATGAAAATAATGTTTTTGAAAGAAAAAAAAAGCCAAAGCTGAAGTGCTTATAATTCCTCCATCAAATAATGTTCACTTTAATTCAAAGATCTCTATATGTTGCTGTGTCCCCAATAGGTCGAATTTGGGAGCCCAGAAACCAAAGTGTAGAAGCAGGATTAACTCCCTGTTTTGTCACTCAGTGACTTACTTGGAGAATTTTGTTTCCCATCACTACAACTTTGGGGTGCCTTCCCTCGAAACGAAAACATATATATATATATTTTTTTTTTGGTACTGTGGATTGAACCCAGGGCATTCTAACACCAATATACATCCCCAGCTATTTTTATTTTTTATTTTTAAAACAGGGTCTCATTAAGTTGCAGAGGATCTTGCTGAGTCACTGAGGCCCAAGTACTGGGATTATAGGTTTGTGCCACTGTACCCAGCTACAACATGTTTATTGAAGGGGTGCTGCCTCAGCCATTGCTGAGGATATTGTGTACTCTATGATATAAATACTGTGTTCCCTTTATAAAATCTTAAAATGTCTTAAGTTCTAAAGCATCTAAAGTTCATCTCAATATTTTCAGACAAGGGACTGTGAATCTGTACATACAAAATATAATTTACAGTTCTAATAGAAAATAGAGTCCATAAACATGAGAGTGCAGATCTCTGCTTGTTTGTGGCCAACACTTCCTCCTTTTATGCCTTTATTCTTCCTTGCAAAAGTCAGCTTTTCCCCACCTGCACTTGACTCAGGAATCTTCCCTAGACCTTGCTTTTCTTGAACCACACACACGCATGTACATACACGTATTTAAAGGGTCTGATATCCATGTTTAAATTGTAATAGAATGTAATTTAGTATGTAAATATTTGCCTACATATTTGCTTATCAATATTTTCCAAGGAATATCCTCCTCAATTTTTCTATATTAAAAGTTAAAATAAGCTGGGCATAGTTGAACACACATGTAATCCCAGTATTTGGGAGTCTGAGATAAGACCACCACAGGTTTATGACCAGCCTCAGCAACTTGGTGAGGTCCTCCACAATTTAGTGAGATCCTGTTTCAAAAATAAAAATAAAATAAAATAGGGCTTGGGATGTAGCTCAGAGATAGAATGCCCCTGGGTTCAATCCCCAATATCATACAACAACAACAACAACAACAAAAAGTAAAAATAGCCAGGCATGATGGTGCACACCTGTAATCTCAGTGCTTGGGGGACTGAGACAGGAGGAGCACAAGTTTGAGGCAAGTCTCAGTAATTTAGGGAGACCCTCAGCAACTTAGTGAGGCACTGTTTTCGAAATAAAAATAAAAAGGTCTTGGGAGTGTAGCTTGGAAGCAGAATGTCCCTGGGTTGAATCCACACCACTATCAGCCCAAGATTAATGAAGTTTTCTCTTTGACATGTTACAGAAATAGCTTGATGAAGGCAGAGAATAAACACTAGAACACTCTGAGCACTTCTAACTAATGGTTAGTATACATTTTATCTGTATTTCTCAAAAGGATTGCTCCTGTGTAGTGCAGTTTTTCAGAAGTTATCTGGCAAGATAGCTCCATCAAGTGGCAAAATTGACATGAAGCCTTCAGGCTAAATTCTTAGTCCAGAATGCCTTGTTTATTTTCCATACTACAGTGTCTCTCCAGGCTGGATTTGTAACTAAATATCTCCTCACTTCAGAGTACCATAGGTGATTCTTTGTTTTTGTTTTTGTTTTAATCTTCATATGACCTCACTTGTTTTTAAATACTTTTATTGGTGCATTATAATGATACCATAGTGAGGTTCAGAGTGACAGAAACTTGCCTGCACACAGCACGTGGTGTGCTTCCCTCCACATCCCACCCGGCTGCCCCCTCCCCTACATATTAGTAAGACTGGTTATGATACGTTTATATATGTACCTAGCAGTACTTGAACAGTTTTATTTTAATTTGAAAATTCTAATGTTTCATTAATGGGCATAATTTGATATAAAAATGGGAGGTACTTTATTTTCCAACAGTTTACTCTTCGTAAGTTACCACGTGCTAGTCAAATGGCTATGGTTAGGCCCCAGTTCTTCACAAGCTTTTGGCCAGAGACACCAGTCCCTGCCACAGGATTCTCCACACAGGTGCTCTCAACAGAAAATCCTGCTTCTCTTGGAGCAACAATTCTGGGAGAAAGAAAAAGGGAGGGAGAGCAAAATGAAAGCCAGTCTGTCTGTAACTTAATTTCAGAAGTGGCGTTGCATCATTTTCCTGTTTTGTTTTGTTTCTGCTCATTAGAAAATAGTCACTTCGCCTACCTGGCCTGAGTGGGCAGAGAATGATACAGGAGGAGGCAGAACCTCCGGGGGCCATCTCAGAGGTTGCCTTCCACAAGTTGCTTTCCTGAAGTAAATGCTCAACCTCTGAAACTCTCATATCTTTACAAAAATCCAAAAGCATTATCATTCAATCTCAGAAACTAATAATTTTATTAACAGGGTTTACTATGTTCCAAGTACTATTCTAAATGTTATCTACATATATACTCATTAATTATTAACTCTCTAGTCCTCGTAAACACCCTATCAGGTAGGTACTCTTATTGTTCCCATCTTATAGGCAAGGAAACTGAGGCACAGAAAAACAAGTAATTGTCTAGATTTGAAATTTGGCTCTCTGGCTGCAGGGTGAGTGAATATAAGGTTTAAGACAATTTCTATTTGCTGTATAGCAGAAAGTTTAAGTTAGAGATGAACAATGTCACTGAACTTAAAAGTAAAAACAAAACAAAACAAAACAAAAAAACCAGCAATAGTTCTGTTTTCAGTTACTCCAGTCGATACATTCTATAACATAAATACACTGACCAAACTGCTTCATCTCCAATAGCCCAGTTTAGGCTGGTGTGCCCTCATAAATGTTAGCAATGATTCACCCTCAAAAGTGACCAGATTTGAATGATAAATTATATAAGGCTATCAAGATGCCCCAATATGTCTGAAGAATGTCACAAATTTCATTGTTGGGGAAATTTCTCACACCTCTAAGTGATTCTGATGTGGCCTTATGGATGGATCATTACTCTTCTAAATGGTGATATTAGAAAAAAATCATTAAATTGCTTCTTCAAATCACAATTATTTAGTCTCAGGAAGAAATTCATTATTATTCTTGGCTTTATATTCCATCTCTAAACTCTTTTATAATAAAGGATACAATAAAGCATAGAAACAATTGAATGAAAACTATAAGAACAGAAATGGTAAAATAACATCACAGTGTATTTTTCACCATTAGGGAGGAACACAAATCGTTTTGATAACTCCCACACATATTTGCAGGCAGAAACTCAAATATTAATTATAATGATACAATATTTTCGAATTTATCTATCACTTTGTCTTTTTCAAAATGCAATGTAAACTGTGCTTCATGGCACATGCCCGTAATCCCAGTACTTGGGAAGTTGAGAGGAGAAGCACAAGTTCAAGGCCAGCCTCAGTAACTTAGCAAGATCCTCAGCAATTTAGCGAGACCCTGTTTCAAAATTTAAAAATAAAAATTAGGTAGGATGTACCTCAGAGGTAGAATGCTCTTGGGTTCAATCTCCAGTGCAAAATCTAAAATGCAATGTAAAATATAGTACACTTATTAATTTTGTTAATTAAAAAATCCAACAAGATAAATGACTATAAACTTTTGCAAAAATAAAGATTTTAGGCTACCTGTATTTATTAAACTAAGTAGTAAAGTAGGTGAATACCCCATCATCAACAAAACACATTTACTTATTTATTTATTTGTTTGTTTGCTGTACTGGGGATTGAACTCAGGGGCATTCTACCTCCAAGCTATGCCCCCAGCCGTATTTTTTATTCTTTATTTTGAAACCGAGTCTCACTAAGTTGCGGAGTGCCTCACTAGGTAGCTGAGGCTGGCCGCGAACCCAGATCCTCTGGTCTCAACCTCCTGAATCCTGGGATTACAAGCATGCGCCACCACGCCCGGCTAAAACACATTTATTTTTAAAACAGATAAGTGCTGAACATTAAAAATTATTGATATTGACACTACAAAGTAAATATATAGAGAAGAGATAAAAGAATGTGTAAATTTCTAGATAAAACAATATGCACTAAGAAAGGTTGTGCTTTGATCTTTAGCCAGAAGAGGGCATTATGTGACTACCATATAATCCTGTACTGTTAGCTATTTTTAAAACTATAGCCTGGCCTGGTGGTGCACACTTTTAATCCCAGTACTTAGGAGGCTGAGACAGGAGGATCACAGGTTCACAGCCAGACTCAGTATCTTTTTTTTTTTTAATTAATTGGTGCATTGTAATCATACATCTTTGTTAGGTACAAGCTGATAAAGGCATATATGCACACATTTCTCATTTAACCCCTTCCCCAATTCCCACCCCACTCCCTCGCCCTCCCTCCTTCTCAAGTTCAGTTTAGTAATTGACTTTGATCTATCAAAGTCAGCTCAGTATCTTAGTGAAGCCCTCTGTAACTTAGTGAGACCCTGTTTCAAAATAAAATAGGGCCGGAGGTAGAGTTCAGAGGTAGAATGATTGGGTCCAATCCCCAGTACTGGGGGAAAAAAAAATCTAGAAGGAATGAATTTGTCAGAAGAATAAAGTAGCTTGGGTAATAAATCATTGCATCCAATAACTATACACTGAAATCTTTTAATAAAAACTGTCCACATGTGTCTGTACTCAGTTTTCTTATAACCTGAGCATTTAACAAATGCATGATTTCATTACACATGTGGCACTGTGTAATGGTTCACGAGGAAGGAGGGTCATTTACTGTTAAAACTTAGGACCCAAAGAGCATCCTAGTTGGTTTCTTGATTCTGCAGATGATGGGAACAAAGCCAGGATGGTCATGGGAGTCTGAAATCTAAATGCTTCCCTGTGAGGGGGCAGCACAAAGAAAGGGCTAAACCCTACATTGTTCTTCCTATTAACCACATTAGTCTGGGCTCAGCCAAAATGAATCACAGAAATAGAACATTAGCCATCACTTTATGTCTCTTACTTATAAATATTTTTATAAATGAGGAATCTAAGGTTATTGGAGGTTAAATGATTAGCTGAAGGATACAAATATAGCAAGTGTCAGAAGGGATAGATCACTTCAGGTCTGTAGACATTCTATGATGGCCTTCTTCCCTAGCCATTACTCCCTCAATATATTACCATAGGGAGCAAGAGATTTTTGCAGGTGCAATTAGTGTGTGTGTGTGTGTGTGTGTGTGTGTGTGTGTGTGTGTGTGTGTGTTACTAGATGGCATTCTATCACTGAACTATACCCCCAGCCTTTTTTATTTTCTATTTCGAAACAGGGTCTCACTAACTTGCTGAGGGCCTCACTAAATTGCAGAAGTTGGACTTGAACCTGTTCTCCTCCTATCTCAGCCTCCCAAGTACTGGGATTATAGGCATGCACAACCCTGCTCAGTGTAATTAATGTTGTTAATCAGTTAACCTTCAAAGAGGGAGATTATTCAGGTGAACTTTAATCACATGAGCCCTTTAAAGGGAGATAATTTTCTCTAACTGTGGGCAGAAGAAGACATCAGAGATTTTCAAAGTATAAAAAGGATTCAATGCAAGGAGCACACATTTCTAAAGTTATATTTTGAGATTTACATTCTGAAGATCTTTGTTGTAGTAATCTTATTTAATGTGAAAGACCTACCTGCTTCATTTTAAATGTTAAATTGAAAATATATTAATAATAAAATATGTAATGATAAAAATACAATGATAGGAAAACAATATTTATGCTTATTAGAGCAAGGATGAGTCCAGTATAAAAACTAGTTGAGTAGAGAAAATATTAGAACTTTTTTTTTTTTTGCGGTATTGGGGATTGAACTCAGGGGCATTCATACCCCCAGTCCTATTTTTTATTCTTTTATTTTGAAACAGGGTCTCACTAAGTTGTGGAGTGCCTCACTAGGTAGCTGAGGCTGGCTGTGAACCCGGATCCTCCGGTCTCAGCCTCCCAAATGCTGGGATTACAAGCGTGAGCCACCACACTCGGCTAGAACTTCTATTTATATATTTTTATATTTTGATCCGTGCGTTGTAATTATACATCACAGTGTCTATTTATATTTATTTTACCTAAAATGGGAAATAAATGAAGTCTTTTCTACTTTTTGTTTTGGAGATACTGGAGATTGAACCTAGGATCTTGCCAAATTGCCAAGAATCTCACTAAGTTGCTGAGGCTGACCTCAAACCTGCAGTCCTCCGGTTTCAGCTTCCAAAGTACCGAGATTACAGGTATGTGACATCATGCCCAGCCTTTTCTACTCTTTAACATGTGAGTCCTTGCTGGCACTTTGACTCTCACAGAGAAGTTTGATATCAGTAACACATCCTAATACCCCTACCATATTGAGGACATCCTGACCTGTAACAGGCATCATTTTGAATTTTTTTCTCTTAAAGACTGCATACAGATAAGTATTACATTATGTAAACCATATTGGTATTTACTGAATAATGTCTAAGTGCTAACTGTTGCTGTAGGTGTGGGCAACAGAGCAGTGATCAAAACAGACAAAGTCCCTGTCCTTAAGTAACTTATCTTGTAATATTAGATACCAACATTTGGCAGGACTAAAAGAAGAAATAAGCTAAACATTAATATAGTTTTTAAAAAATTATTTCCATTATGCGCTATGGTTGACTGACTAAGAAAATAAGTCCTGAGAAAGGTTGCCAACAAAGAGCTATTTTCATCAGCTACACTCACTTCCCTTTCAGCAGACTCTCCTCTCATTTGCCACAATCTGCATCCAGCTGGGCGTTGATGCCTCTGGTCTGAGGGGCTGCCAAGGTCACCATCCTGTCTCTCCATTCTCTTTCTCTGGCAGTGCCAAATGCTTCTGTGAGTCTTGATTCCTTTCTGGTTTAAAAATGTACAAATAAGGTTATGGGGAGCCAGGACGGGGAGCAGGGTGGGATATGGAGGGCACGCCAAGCGATGTGTGCATGTGTTTATGTCTCCCTTTGAATCGATCTCACTATGGTGTGTAATTACAGTGTACCAATAAAAGTACAACAAAATAAAATAAAATGTACCGCTCTATCCTATTCTCTTGAGACAATACTAGTTAACTCTCTAGTCTAGCATATTGGGTTAATAAGGATGTTAATGAATTCATAACTGATTACTAAGATGTATCTGTAGAATTTGGGTATATATTAGAGTTGAGTATAATACTAAATCTACTCATCCTGTACTCATAATTTGTATTTGTTTCTCTGTGCCGAAAATCTGTGCTAGTATCCTCTGGGTGATTAATCTTCTGGAAACTGAAGAGAAAGGCTAGATTGAGTAAGCAGGAGCTCACCGCCCACCATTTGTGACAGTCACCTGAGAAGAACTGCCCTTGAATGGCAGATCAAGGATGCACTTCCATCATCCCAACAGGTGATCGTCATGAAATAAGAAAGACTACATCAAGCTAAGGCCAAGATACAGAGCATGGCTTTTCGTATCACAATACAATGTGAGAAAGTTATTGCAGCATACAGAAAATACTCAAGCAGAACTTCATCTTGCTAGTGTAAAAGTTCTAAATGCATTTTGCATAGAAAAGACAGATAGAACCCCCTGAAACTTTTTCAGTCTCCCCTGATCCACCACAGCATGGAATTATCTTATTACCATCCAACTTACCCCAACACATACACACACACACACACACACACACACACACACACACACACGTGCATATGCATGTTTTGCCACCCTCTCTGATAACAGAACTAGACAGAGATGCCAAAAGAAAAAAGAAAAAAAAATCACAGATTAAGTGTAAGACCCAGGGGGAAGAAACAAAGTGGCTCAAAGGATGAGGGGTTGTAGAGGCATCGATAGTGGAAGTGACTGCCAGTCATCTATGTGTAGCCAGAGGAGGTGCTCCAAGTATTTGAAGTTGAAACTATATACATTTTGGATAAATGTTAATAATATCAAAAACTATTCACATATTTGTACCCCTGTATAGACACAAACACAAACTAAAGGTCCGTCTGCATATTTCTGTTTCCTGCCTGATTTGGTCATATGGTTATTCATTTTCATTCTCTTCTTTCTTCGGCAAGGACAAAGATGTTTGAATGAAATGGAACTAATATGATCCAGCTAGACCACTTCTGGGTATCTTTCCAAAAGAATCCAAATAAGAATACTATAGTGATACATGCATGTTTACATTCATAGCAGCACAATTCACAATAGCCTAATCATGGAACCAGTCTAGCTGTCCATCAACAGATGAATGGATTACAAAATTATGGAATACGCACACAATGGAATTCTACTCACCCGTAAAGAGGAACAAAATTATGTCATTTGCAGGAAAATGGATCTAGAGAACATAACGCTGAAATTAGCCAGTCACAGAAAGTGAAGGGTCACATGTTTTCTTTCACATATCGGGAAGCCAAGGAGAAATCAGGATACAGGAGGGACTCCAGATAAAGGAGAAACCCCAGTGAAGTAATGGGGGGGTGCAGGGAAAGGTGGAGGGAGGGGAGAGTTGAAGGAAACACTTCCAGTGATGCTATGTACATATACAAAATTATCAATGCCCATCTCAATATCATGCATGGAGAAGAGGAAGGAAACCAGAGGGAGCCTGGGGGAGCTCACCAAGTGCTGTGTGCGTGTATGTCCCTACTACCCTGAACTTCATAATGAAGTGAGACTGCAATGCACCAATAAAAGCATATATTCATTTTAAAAAATGTTTGAATGAAGTTGGGTGTGGTGGCACACACTTATAATCTCAGTAATTGGAAGACTGAGATAGGACGATCACAGGTTTGAGACCAGGCTCAGCAACTCGTGACTCTGTTTCAAAATTTAAAAAATAAATAAATATAATTAATTAGTTATTTAGTTAATTAATTAATTAATTAATTAATTAATTAAATGGCTGGGAGTGTAGCATGGAGATAAATGCCCCTGGGTCCAATCCTCAGTACTAAAAAAAAAAAAAAAAATTACTTGAAGGACATGGGGCAGGGAAGCAGAAGCTATTGTCCAAGACTGTTTAATATGGTCTATATCTATATCTAACTCAAAATACTCATTATTCTGAGTGAAAAAACATTCTACCCTATCATCTAAATTCTTAGTGGAATGGTATCAATGAAAAACACAAAAGACTTAGTACAAGTTATAATATAGTTAGAAAATGCTTTCAAATAAGGAAGCACACAGTACCCAGAATAATGTTTTCATAGCTAGAGTCATTTTGTATGTGAGATAAATGCCTTAACCAAAGACTCAGAGTTACGCTGTGCTGGAAGTTTACTTTGTTGTTTTCTTCCCAAAGATTCTACAGGAGATGACACTTGGGAAAAGTGTTTTGGAAGCTCAGGTTGCTTGACAAGGATCTTTAAAAATCTTAAAGAAAGATAAGTTGCTTTTGGAAAAAACAAAAGATGTATTTGTAGAGGAGTATATGGACCTAAGTTATGAAGTTAGGACTCCTGACCGCTCTTGGTATCAAGGAAGATCACTTGAAATTGCCCAATTTATTTGTGTAATAAATTTATAAATCAGTTTGAAACTTGTGGTGTTTCAAGTAAACTTTTTTTTCCCCTTTCTGTCTTTGAGGAGAGGCAGAAGTCTGGGGATGATGACTTTGAACCATGAAAAATGTACTAGGAAAATATTTTAAAGTATGCAAGTTGAGAAACAAAACAGAAAGTCTAGGGTGTTTCAGAAACATTTGCTGAATGTAGTGTATGGGTTGGAAGGTAGGATGTTTCAATCTAGGTGCATAATTGCTTTAGAGTAAATCTCGGACAGCAGAATGCAGTGTGCTGAGGCTACACATGCCAAGTTCTTCACCACCTGTTCTGGTGGAGGGCTTAGAGATTTTGCATTAAGTAATGGGGTTTACAAAAATGTGTGCAATATAGAGAGGACCATGGAACTCGGCCAGAAAATTAGTGTAGTTCAAGGAAGTGTTTGTGAGGAAGCATTTTTTGCTAAGACCTGTAAATCCAAAGCAGGGACAAAATTAACTTGAGTGCCACCTTAAATTTCTAATGTAATGCAATTAATTTCACAATCAATGCAATTGAGTGGAAGAGAAGCTGAAAACATAGAAAACTTTTAAATCCATTTGATAGATTAACAGGAGTGGTGACTCAGTACCAAGTTTGTGTCTCTGTGAGTGAGTGCAAAAGTTTTAGAAACACCAGTCAGTGGGACTTAAAAGTTCAGCAACCTCAATCTTGTAAGGATGCAGTAACCAAGGCCTGGTGATGAGCAATGAAGGTCTGGGCTCACCTGGTGAGCAAGTTACATAGACTAGCTGAAGTACCTACCACAACAGAGAGAATCTAGAAAGTACCATGGAGGAGGGAGATGATGAATATCAGTTATGGTCTCAGAACCAATTAAAGCATAATTCTAGTCCAACCTACTAATAGCTCTCCTCTTAAAAGTGTCCACAGGAATTGTGACTAACCTGAGTGTTGGAGAAGCTGTACCTGGATGGATCCGACTTCATGGATGAATTGTATGAATGTATGAACAGGCGTAAACTACAGTAGGTGAAGTTGGTGCTCTTCTGAGTTCCTCACTACCAACTAGTGTTCCCATCCCCGTAGTGAGGCTTGGCTATTAGCAGTTAACAGATGCCACTTTTCCAAAGGGTTGTCCATTGCTAAATCGGGCCAGTTGGATATGTCCTGCAATGTGTGTGTGTTTTAGGGGGCAGGGGGTAACTGGAGTCTGAACCCAGGAGCATTCTATCTCTGACCTACACGCCCATCCTTTTTTATTTTTTATTTTGAAACAGGCTCTCCCAAAGCTTCTGAGGCTGGCCTTGAACCAGATAATCCTCCTGTCTCAGACTCCCAAGTATGGAGATTACAGGTATGCACCACCATATGTAGTGGATATTCCCTTCTTGATCCCTTTACTCTTTCAAGATATGATTATAAAATTATTGTCTCAAGAGTTTATTACAGTGCTTTCTTGTGGGATCCAATTGAATATAATATTCAACTGAGACCTACTAGTGCTCACTTGTGATTTCACATCCTGAGCAAATTCCCTGCCTTTGGTATATGGGACCTGCAACTTGATTCTAACCAATAGAATATGGCAACATGATAGGATGTACTTCCATTTCCCAGGGATGATGAAATGAATTACCACAAAATTCTAGGTGGCTTGAAATAAGAGAAAGTTAACATTTCACAGTTCTGGAACCTGAAAGTCTGAAATCAAGATGTCCACAGGGCCATGTTCCCTCCATAACCTATGACAGAGGATTCTTCTTTGACATGTCTAGCTTATGATGATTGCTGGTGTTTCTTGGCATTCCTTGGCTTGTAGCTATACCACTCCAAACTCTGTATCTTTCATCACATGGCCATCTCCCCTGTGTCTCAGTGTTTTTATATGGTTCTCCTGTAAGGACCACCATATGTAGTGGATATTCCCTTCTTGATCTTATTTGATTTAGGACCGCCACCCACTTAGCCATATGCCTTCATCTTAATTAACTATATCTGCAGAGTTCTTATTTTTAAATGGCATTCATTCTGAGTTTCTATGTAGACATGAAATTGTACAGTTGTTGTTTCTATTATTATACTGGAGAGATTATCTTTGATGGCTTGATAAAGTAAGCAGCCATTTTGGGAAAGCCTAAAAGAAATTTCAAGCAACCCCTAAGAACTGTGGGAGATGGGTAAGAGCTAAAGGCAGCCTTTAGCTGACAGCCAGCATAGAGACCTGAAGAAAATTAATTCTGACAATGCCCTAATGAATGTTGTGGGCTAAATTGTAACCTTTGAAAAGATATGTTGAAGTCCTAGCCCCCAGTACCTTAGAATGTGAAGTGATTTGGAAGCAGGTCATTGCAGATGTAATAAATTAAGATAAGATAAGGCCATTCTGGGGTAGGATGAGCTCTTAATTCAGTATGACTAACGTCTTTATAAGAAAGAACAGGGCCATGTGATAACAGAGGCAGAAATTGAGTAATGTGTCTGTAAGCCAAGGAGTCCAAAGGATTACTGGCAACCACAAGAAGATAAAAGAGGCAAGCTAGGATTGTTCTTAGGTAGATTTTAGAGGAAGTTTAACCCTGCTGTTATCTTTTTGGCTTGTTTTGGGGCTTTCTTTTTGGTACTGGAGATTGAACCCAGGGGCATTTTACCTCTAAGCCACACCCTCAGCCCTATTTTATTTTTTATTTTGAAATGGGGTCTAAGTTGTGACAAGCCTCATCAAGTTGCTGAGGCTTGTTTTGAACCTGCAGTCCTCTTGTCTCAGCCTCCCAAGCATTGGAATTAGAGGTGTGCACCACCACTCCCAGCTCCTACTGACATCTTGATTTCAGAATTATAGCTCCAGAAATGTGAAACAACAATTTCTTGTTGTTTTGAACTATGCAGCTTTTGGTATTTTGTTAAGGAAGCCCTAGAATTTGATACTAAAAGCTTCCAGATAGGTTTTCTCCAGTCAAGCCTACAGAGGAGGATGTAGTCCCACTATAGCTTCATTGAAACCTGACAAAATTCTAAGCAGAGGATCCATCTAAGCTGTGCTCATAGTCCTGACCACTGATGCTGTGCTCTCTAAAGTAGCAGAGTTTGTGACCACTTGTCACACAGCAATTCTGGTCAGATATCATCACCGTTTAATAGACATAGCATTGGTGACATATAATGATCATTTGAAGAATGTGTATCCTTCATGCTGAAGGTCAGTGGCTCATTATTAGGACATGTTATCGCCACCATGGTGCCACCACTGTGTCTTCAAGAGATTGAAACTTCTAGATGATGTGGTTTATGGTAGAACCAGCAGATCCTATGGGACACTTTTGTTGTAGGGTAGTCTCTTGGTCCACACCAATGTTGTTTTTTTTTTAATTTTTGCTTTGTTTTGTCTTTTTTTTTTTTTTTTTCAAGATTTCTTCTTTGTAGATCAGATATTCAGAATTCTTGAATAGTGGTTCCTGCTAAGAAGTTGAGCAGAAAAGCTAAATTCATATGCAGAATATGTGTCAAACTTCACAGTAAAAGTCTTCAGCTTTTCAGGTTGAAGGGTCTCATATGATCATCTTTTTTTTTTCTTTGTACTAGAGATTGGACCCAGGAACATTTTGCCTCCACGACAAACTACCAGTCATTTATTTTTTAGTTTGAAACAGGGTCTCACTAAGTTGCTGAGGGTCGCACTGAGTTGCTGAGGCTGACATGTAATACTCCTGCCAGATGTGTGCCACCATGTCTGGCTCTGAGTGGATCATCTTTTAACAACGGATTGTTTTGTCTTCTTGGGGTCTGATGCAATTTCAGGGTATCTGTCTTCTCTGTTTCTGGTCAGTCAGTCATTCAGCAGTGATAGTACAAGGATCAGCCTTGGTGAGACAACCCTTACTGCTAGACCATGCATGGCTTCCATTTCTGCCTTCCTGGCTACTATTCATGAATTCTTGTAAGCACTGGGTTAGCAGAGGACAGAGACTGGTTGACATTAAGTGGCTGAATCATGCTACAATCATCTCTTCCACAGCAATTATTGTAGTACCTGCTAAGTTTTGTTGTTTTGTTCTGTGTTTAGTTTTTAGCCTGAATTCCTCCAGGTTGTTCTTGTGTCTTCACAGCTTAATGATCAGCCAGTGGTTTTACCCCTAAGGTAACCACTTTCTGCCAGTTCACCTGTGTAAGTCGGTCAGTGCATCTGGCATGGAATCCAGTTAAAAGCGCAACTGAAGAACCTTGGCAGACAGTGTCCCTCATGGTTATCCAGTAGACTTGTTCACATAAACCCATTTCCTTGATCCTTGTGTCCTTTCTTGCATAGTTTTCCTATGGCAGTCTGGTATCTATACTTTGTTTCTGTGAGGCATTGCTCTCAAGAGCCATCTCTGGATTATGTTAGAATCAACTTCTAGAGTTCGGTCCAAAATGTTAACTCCCAAGAATGACAGATTCTCGGGTATATGGCTCCTTTAATCCAACAGCCTGAATAGCCACTGAAGCCTTTCTCTCCTCGTTCATGCCAGCACATGGAGCTGACAGAACTTTCTTCTACTGCACTGGCAGTCATTGGTGATAGTTTGCGGCAAGACTGAACTCCTGGGCTACCTGACTTCCATTTGGCTGGGGTTTATTCTCTCAAGACGTGTAGCTTGTAATCCCAGAATTTGGGAGGGTGAGACTGGAGGATCCGGGTTTGCAGCTAGCCTCAGCTGCTTAGTGAGGCCCTCAGTAACTTAGTGAGATCCTGTTTCAAAATAAAGAATCAAAAATAGGGTGTGGGCTGTAGCTCGGAGGTAGAATGCCCCCAGGTTCCATCCTCAGTACTGCAAAAAAAAAAAAAAAAAAAAAAGTGTAGCTGATATTATCTCAACACTGGGGTGATGAGTAGCTGGAACAGTAGAGCAGGCAGGGCACTAGCATTCCATTTACTGTATACTGTCTACCAGAGAAGCTTCCAGTGAGATATGTGGAGTAAAGACATTCCTCAGTCTTCTTCTGTACACTATGCTGCAAAAATTTTTACCGGACACCAAGGTTGTAGTGATGCTAACTGTACCACACCCTCTTGAAATAATAAGTGTCATATTGCAGGAATTAATTATCTTTTTGTGTGTTGCTGTGGTACTGGGGATTGAGCCCAGGGGCATTCTACCACCAAGCTACACATCCAGTTATTTTTATTATTTTGAAACAGGGGCTCACTAAATTGCTGAGGGTCTCACTAAATTGCTGAGGTTGACCTCAAACCTGCAATCCTTCTGTCTCAGTCTCCCAAAAACTGGGATTATAGGCATGTGCTACTGGTCCCAGGTTCTTTTATCACTTTTAAAAAATCCCAAATCTTCTTCCATTTATCTTATCTAATGCCAGGAAATCTTCACTTAAAAGAACTCCCTTTTTGTCTTAAGACAGTAGACGCCATCTTATCTGACTCAGGATATAAGTTGATTGGCTATTTGAAATTGTTATTTGAAGTAACAAAACTGAAAGATTGTGCAAATCTCTTAAGCATTTTTTTAATCAAAATGTATACTTTTAGCCAGGTATGGTGGCTCACACTTGAAATCACAGTACTGGGGAGGCTAAGAAAGGAGAGTCACAAGTTCAAGCCAGCCTCAGCAAATTAGTGAGACTCAGTTTCCAAATAAGAAGTAAAATCGGAGTTGAGGATATAGGTTGGAGGTATAATGCCTCTGGGTTCAATCCCCAGTACAAAAAAAAAAAAAAATGTATGCTTTTAGATAAATTTCGGGAGATCTTTTTTCTTTGAGTATGTGGTCTGTGTCCATCTCTCACAGACAAAATGCACCCAATTTTATTTTCTCAGAAGTGAAATGAGAAGTCTAATTCAGAAATTGTTATGTTTTATAAATGTTCCAATTTTTAGAGTTCATTGTCTACCTTAATCTGACATCATTTTTGGCAATTTCCAAGCATATGTGTGTGTGGGAGGGGGGTTACTGGGGATTGAACCCAGCAGTGTTCTACCTCTGAGCTATTCCCCAGCCCTATTTTATTTTATGTTTTAATCAGGGTCTCACTAAGTTGTTGAGGGCCTCTTAAGTCACTAAGGCTGGCCTCAAACCTATGATTCTCCCATCTCAGCATTCCAAGTACTGGTGTGTCACCATGCCCAGCAGCCAAGCATTTCTAAAGCACCTATAGAAACAACTCTCTTCTTTGATATACTTACTCATTTGTTTATGCAACATATGATTAAATTATATGATTGCACTGGCAATTAAAATGATGTACTAGATCTTGGAAAAATTATCACTGACTCTCAGTAAGTATACAGTTCAAATGGTGGAAGCAACAGAGCGCAGTTTAGCAGATCATCTCTCTAGCCAAGTGCAATGAACAACTCTGTATATTTTATATTATCTGTTAATCTGTAGAGTCAGTCATGTGATAAACAAGAGAGCTTCTGTAGTACTCTTGTCTTTCCATTTTGGAAACTGAAGGAAGTGTTCTGGCCTGACCTTTTCCAGCTAAGCCACACATTGATACCCTCCTTCTTAGCCAATAACTCTTTCAAGATATCTCTCTCTCTCTCCTTTCTTTCTTCTTCCTTTTTCTTCCTCTTTCTCTCTCTCCCCATCCTCCTGCCATGTCTCCTTCCCCTCTCCCCCTTTCTTTCTCTCTCTTTTTTACCATGGATTGATGAACCCAAGAGGATTCTGTCTTTGAGCTATATCCCAGCCCTTTTCATTTTCTAAATTTGAAAAAGGGCCTCACTAAGTTGCTGCGACTGGCCTCAAGCCTGTGATCCTTGTACTGGAATTACAGGCATGCATCATCCCGTCCAGCTCTCTCAAGGTCTTTTTAACTTTATTTTTCCCTATAGCAATAATTTTCAGACATTGTTTGTTTAGTAATATATTCATTTATTCTAGTTTTAAAATCTTTTTATTCAAAATCATATAGCAATCATAATATATTTTAAAAATTCTGATTTAAAGAGTGTTCCTCAAGTCTCATTATTTTGAATTCATTTGCCAAAGAATGAGCTCACTATGGTAGAGTTACTAGGAATTCAGCTTGAATGCCCCTCCTGTAAAGAATCGCCTTGTTTGGCAGTAATAGGGGTGAGGGACAGAGAGAAACACACCGAGTGCTGTGCGCATGTGTGTTTGTGTCACTTTGACTCTCATTATGATGTATAATTACAATGCACCAAAAAAAATTATATAAAGAATATCCTTCTTTCTTAACTCATCAAGATATATAATGTTACTACCTGTAGACTCCTGTGCATTTTATAACATCAAATCTCTTATGCTGCTGGATCATGCATAGTATCCATCCCTGCCGGCATGTGTATTTTTCAATTGGTGAAAGCAATAGAGCACAGCTTAGTTTTAAGTAAAACTGTTTCTGTGTGTACTGGAGGCTGAACCCAGGGTGATTCTGCCTCTGAATTACACCCTCAGCCATTTTTATTTTGAAACAGGGTGTCACTGAGTTACAGAGGCTGTCTTCAAATTTGTAATCCTCCTGTCTCGGTCTTTCAAGTACTGGGATTACAGGTGTGCACTACTGTGCCCAGCAGAGTGTTTATTATTTTAATAAACTGTGGCATTGAGGGATGGCAGGCTGCTAAAAATTCTCTCTAATTTCTAACTGCCTTAGTATCTAAAATGAACACAAAAATAACCAGAGAAGAATGACTAATCTTTTTATGTGTAGACTTTATAGTGTATCTTTCCCTTCTAAAGTTAAGTGTTTCATTTTTTTCTGTCTGGCTTCAAAGCTCCATCTAGATGTCATAAAAGATAGCAGTTCAAGGGTTAGATTCTGTGCACTCTGGATCCTCAATGTTCCTTAGGTCTAAGACAATTTTATAGCTTTACACTTAGATGGCAACAATTCTGACTATAGCCAAATTGGATTATTGTCCATGTAGTGAAAATAATAATGAAGGTATAGCTGTGAATTGCTGTTAAGTATTTGTAGGAGGAGACAACATTTGAGAAGAGCTTCTAGTTTTAGAATCATAGAATTCTTAAGTTATTAAGGGCCTTAGAAATCATGAATTGTCCAGAAGTTGTAAGTGACCTGACCACACAACTAATAAATAGCACAAACTATAGATTGCCTGAGATCTTATTTTAGTGCTCTTTCCTTAATGCAAATCATACTCAAAATTTTTTTAATTTAAATTTATCTTTAATTGATAGATAAATACATATTAATGGAGTGCTATGTAATGTTTTGCTACATGTATGCATTATATAATATTTAAATTAGATCAAATATGTCCATCTCCTAAAAAATTTAAGATATCTTCATGGCAAAAACATTAAAAATTCTTTATTTCTAGATTTTTTAAAATGTAAAGCAGATATTGTTATCTATAGTCACTCCAAAGTGTACAAGTACACCAGAACTTCTTACTTATGCCTACCTATAATTTAGCGCCTATTGATCAACCTGCATTGGTCTTACCCTCTCCCCTACTCTTCTCAATCTTTGAAAACCACCCTTTTGCTCTCAAATTTCATGAGATCAACTCTTGCAGTTTTCACATAAGTGAGATAATGCAGTATTTGTCTTTCTGTGCCTGGCTTAATTCATTCTACATAATGATCTCCAGTTCCATCCATGTTCTCAAAATTGACAGGATTTCAATCTTTCTATGGCTAAATAATATTCCACTGGGTATGTATACCACATTTTCTTTATTCATTAGCTGATGGACACTAAGTTTGTTTCCATTTCTTGGTTATTCTGAATAATGCTGCAGTAAGCATGGGAGGACAGATGTCTCTTCGACATACTGATTCCATTTCATGTCATTTTGATAAATATCAGGTAGTAAGATTGCTAGATCATATGCAATTCTACTTTTATTATTTGAGGAATCGCTATACTTTTCCATAATGGCTATACTGGCTGACACTCCCACTAACAGTGTGTAGGGGCTCCTGTCTCTCTACATCCTCACCAGCATTTGTTATCATTTGTCCTTTTGGTAATTGCCATTTTTACTGGAGTGAGGTGATACCTCATTGTGGCTTTGCTTTGCATTTCTCTGATGATTAGTTTAGATGTATTGCCCATTTTTTAAAAATCAAATTTTTTTGTTTTTGTTTTTTGCTATTGAGTTATTTGAGGAGCTTATTTACTTTGAATATGAACCCTTTGTCAGATGTATAGTTTGGAAACATGTTCTCCCATTCTATGGGTTGTCTCCTAACTCTGCTTTGTTCTGCAGAAGCTTTTCAATATAATATAATTTGTCTATTTTTGCTTTTGTTTTCTGTGCTTTTGGGGTCTTGCCCAAAATATTATTGCTTATTCTGATGTTGTGAAGCATTTCCCTATATTCCCTTCTAGTACTTTCAGGTCTTATATTTATGTTTTTAATCCTCTATGAGTTGATATTTGTAACTGGTAAGAGATAGGAATCCAATTTTATTCTTCTGCATGTATATCCAATTTTCTTAGCATCATTAATTGAAAAGACCATCTTTTCTCCAATGTGTATTATTAGCCTCTTCATTGGAAATCATTTGGCTATAGATGTATGGATCTAGGTTTTCCATTGACCTGTGTCTCTGTTTTTATACCAATACCATATTTATAGATTATTACAGCTTTGAAGTAAATTTTAAAATCAGATAGTAGAAAGCTTCTTATTTTGTTCTTTTTGCTAAAGATTGCTTTGGCTATTTGGGGACTTTTGTGCTTCTGAATGAATGTATTGTTTTTTCTAGTTATGTAAAGAATATCATTGATATGTTGGTATGAGTTTTATTGAATCTGCACATAACTTTGGATAGTATGGATATTTTAACAACATTGCTTCTTCCAATCCATGAACACAGAATGTCCTTTAGTTTTGTATTCCAATCAGTTTATTTTACAATTTTGATTGTAGAGATCTTTCAGTTCTTTGGTTAAATTTATTCCTATGTATTTTACTTTATGTCTTTTCGTAGCTGATATAAGTGGGATTTCTCTTTTAGATAATTTTCTATTGGCATTGTAGCAATATTACTAATTTTAATGTATTGATTTTGTATATGGAAAATCTCATGAATTTATTAGTTCTGATCTTTTTTTATTTGGTAGTCTTTGGGGTTTTCTATGTATAAAATCATGTCATCTGAAAATAGTGACAGTTTGATTTCTTCTTTTCCAACTTGGATGGCCTCTATTTCTTTCTCTTATCTGATTACTCTTGTTTAAACTTCTATTACTATGTTAAATAAAACTGGTGAAAGTGGACCTCCTTGCTTTGTTCCAGATCCTAGAGAGAAAGCTTTCAGCTTTTCCCCCATCTAATAAAATGTTATGGCTTATCATATATGGCCTTCCTTTAAAATCCTTTTTATACTAATTTCATTATCTGTGCCATCTTAGAGTCATTGAACTTTCATAGTAATTTTCCTTAAGAATAGGCCATATTTTTCTGATTCTTCATGCCAAGTGATTTTGAATTATGTTACAGATATTGTGAAAATTTTGTCATGTTATTTTCTTCTGAATACTAGGTTTTTGTTTGGGTGTGTGTTTTTATATTTGATTTGCTGGTTGGATGCTTTAGCATACAATTATTTTTATACATTTATTGGTGCATTATAGTCTCACATCATCATGTAGTTCATACTGATGGTGACATACCTTTAGCATGCCATTAAGTTGGTTGAACAGTGTCTCTCAGATAGCAGAAAAAACTCAGTACAATTTAGTAGGGGTACTTGGAATTTACCCCCATGTGTGTATCTTAGGATTCAGCCAAAGATTTGGGAATAATTTATAAACAGAATTGGAGATACCTGCTCTCTATATCTCCGTTGTGAGCAATGGGGCCACAGGGTCCTAAGACCAATGAGTTACATCATACACAATTGTGTCTTTCCACAATGCCACAAGGCTTATTCAACATTCAAAGGTTATAACATGCAAGAACATATCAGTAAATTGTCTAAGTAAAGCTAAGCTAAGTTCTAAGTTTGGATGCTGGGTGGCTGCTTTGCCAAAGCCAATTAACAATGAATGAGCATCATTCAAATCTAACAATTTAGGCTGAATAAATGTACTAAACAGAACATAAATGCTAAGACTTGGAGCACTTCAAATAATCAGCGGAATAATACAATACAAACAAACAGGGAGTAGAGAACAATGAGCCAAGTCCAGGAATGGAAAAGGAGATTCAGGTGTTGGCCAGGGCGCTGAGCTGGTCAGAAGTCTCACATAATCCTCGGTCAGTATGAAGAGCAGAATCAGAGCAAGTCACTGGATTGGAGTTATACATACAGGCAGATTGCTGTGGCATAGCAAAGTTCAGCTTTATAGAACTTTCTGGACATTTCCCAGTGTCTTTGGCAAGCTCATCCAGGCTTATCAATCCTGCTAGACTCTTGTCACTAGTTCAAATGTACTGATGACATAAGTCCATCAGAGGTAAGAGGGCATTTTATGATCCAAGTGTCATGATGGGATAACACGGTCCCACTCCGTGGGTCTTTGGCCTCCGTGATAAAAAGAATTTTAACACAAGCCAGTCAGGGACAAAAAGGCAGGAATTTATTCAGGAAAAATAAGGGAATCAGGAAAAACAGATGAGCGGAGATCTTCCGGGCCACTCGAACAGGAGGGCAAGAGAGATCTTTTCCTCCTTTAGTCCTTATATAGATTTTCAAGAGGGGGTTGGCACAGAAGCAGTCTGGACCTCCTCTTCTGAGGTATAGGTGGTTGTTCCAAGAAGGGGTGGGCACAGAAGAAGTCTGGACCTCTCCTCTATCAGGTTTTCAAAAGATGGGAGGTTGCTGGCTGAGATATGACCTTTGTCCTCATGGACCTCTGGAGTCTCAGGTGGGGCAGGGATTCCTAGGATTAAGGGCGGCGGCCCAAATGAAACTTCTACCTGGGCACACCCTATAGGGTGGAGTTAGCTTAACTCCAAATTTTAAAACTATACTTTTTCCTTTCCTTCCCAATGTCTCCTTTCTGCCTAAATTTTATTTCTTCTACTCTACCTCATCACAAGTGTCCATTGTCAATAGCAGCACAGAAGTGCTGGTCTGGACCCCATGCTGACATATCCAGACAAGTTTCTGAAGCTACATGTTGGTATGTCTAGACAAGTTGATCATGAGTTTTTGTCTGAGCTATGCTTGCATGTTAAAACAAATTGTTTGAATTCCTAAAAATTATTTTATAGTCCATGCTCTATACAATCTCTCTTTTCTAGCTAGTTCTCCTAACTGTTCAGCAGCTTTGTTTGCCCAAAGTTTTGTACTTATATTCTTCAGACTAAGAAAATATCAGGTTTTCTATAGATTATCCATGCCACATGGTAAAGACAGTATCTATCTTTAGGCTAGATGCCAGGAAAGATGAAACTCATCCAAGTGCAACAGTAAGATCCAATAATATGGGATTTTATTTGGTTATTATCAAGGAAAGAAATTCTGCCTGAATATTTCAAAGATATTTTTGAAGCACTGAGGAGAAGTATTTTATGTTCATTTAAAAGGGTTGTATAACCACAACAGGAGGATACAGAACAGATCTCTCGTTCCCCCAAATTCCTTTACATCATTTAATTTTTATCAAATTTATTTCCCAATTTTAACCTTTTGCAACCATCCATCTATTATCCATTCTTATAGTTTGCCTTTTTAGATTTCATTAATGTAATCATATGGAATATAACCATTCGATTCTGATTATTTTTACTTAGCATAATGTATTTTACAGTCATACAAATGAAAATATATATCAATAATTATTTTACTTTTATTGTTGAGTTGTAATCCATTGTATGAATACTCATTCATTTATTTCCTTTCACCAGCTGAAGAACTTTTGGTTTATTTTCAATTCAGGTCCATTACAAATACACCTACTCTAAACACATGAATTTTTTTGTGAATATAAGTTTTCTTTCTCTAGAGTTAATAGCCAAGAATGGGACTGCTAAATCTAATGGTATATGTACATTTAACTTTGTAAGAAATTATCAAAATACTTCCCAGAGTGATGGTAACATTTTATAATCTCATTAGCAGTTATTAGTGATCGGTCTTTTTTTAAATATTATAACTTAAACTATAATGATGACTTTTTCTTTCATACTTACTCTATAGCATTCATGCTGCATGCAGAAAGAACATATGAGGTAGAGCATTGTATCATTCTCATAATGTATGAATCCTGTGATATTTCAACAATTTTCCACTTTTTATTTTAACTTTGTTATTACAAGTCTTCCATGTTGCTGTCTGTACTGTAAATGGCACTATCCACATCGTGATAAACAATTTCACCCTAATCATTATTTCTATTATTTCAATCAATGCACACCCTGTGCAGAAATTATGCATCTGTTTTAAATTTTTAACATTCTCTCATAGTGCAGTATCAATGCAGATAAGACAGTAAAAAATAGTTCCTACAAACTATTTTATATACTTCTCAATGTTCAGTATAATGCAAAATTGGACAGCAGCATAAAATTATATCCCAAAGTGTGTTTACTAAAAACTCAGTGGCATATGATGTTAATATGTTTAGGTTATTCACTATAAGGGTGAATTTTGGGTTAAATATGTTTGTAATAACATAATTAAATACCTCTTTCTATTACTTTTACTTCTCAATTATATCATACTAATGAGAGATCTAGCTAATAGGTCATTTTCAAAACTTATCATGGAAATAACTTAGGAATTTCATAGAAACTTTTGAACTTGTACCTATGGCAAAATCAGAAAAAAAAAAACAACAAAACATATAGAAAACTTCATTATAAGCCGGGCGTGGTGGCGCACGCTTGTAATCCCAGCATTCGGGAGGCTGAGACCGGAGGATCCGGGTTTGAGGCCAGCCTCAGCTACCTAGTGAGGCTTTCCGCAACTTAGTGAGACCCGGTTTCAAAATAAAGAATAAAAAAAAAATAGGGCTGGGGGTATAGCTGAGAGGTAGAATGCCCCTGAGTTCAATCCCCAGTACCACAAAAAAAAAAAAAAAAAAGAAAAGAAAACCTCATTATAGCATTTATTCCAGGTGAGCAGTTATTACTTGGCTCAATTTAGTGTAGACCATCTGAGAATGGTATTACAAATTGAATGTAAAATAGAAAGTACCTGCAGGAATAAAGTGGGTTGGTTAAAAGATTTTTATAAAGAGAGCATTTGCAGATAGCACTGATCCATAACATGTCATAACTAAGTGTCAGAAACAATTTATAGAATAGTTAGCAGCTCAGGAGCTCTGGTTTTAAATGACATTTCCATTGACGCTCTATTTTTCTCTCAGGTTTCTATAGGCTGATAGAAGATGACTGTTACATAGAAAGGCAAATATCCCACCTCCCACAACCAGTCCCTGGAGTGTCTGATGTTAAACCCATTATGTTCAATTCAGGTGGTAGATTTTAAGAAATACTACAGAGTGCCACACTGGGAGGCATCATTCCACTCTTATGATAAGCCTGCAGCCTCTGCTGGGATAGAGTGAAATGAAAAAAAAAAGCCAAGCATTTCAGATGTCACCATGGATAACCTAATGCTTTCAACTGTATAGTTTTTCTTAGCTGGCCTGGGCATGGGAAAAGGAAAAAGCATTTTATAGGATTCTGTCTGTCTGTTGGTTGGTTGGTTGGTGTTTAGTAAGGAGCAGAAAAGAGATGTGAAAATACTTAAGCCTGCAGAAATGTATCACTTTTTATCATACTCTAGACTTAGAGCTAAATGCCTTGTTGTAGTATCTAGAATTGACTTTATCTACCAACCTCCTTTTATGTATTTCTGGGATTTTATTATAAAGCATGATGACTGCAATTAGAAGAGGCAGGAAAACAAGAGATGTTAAACACTTGACACAAATCAAGCTCTGTCTCTCTCTGTCTCTCTCTCACACACATGCACACATAAACACTTTTTATCTAATTAATGCTGTATTAGAACAGTCACATACTTAATAAGCTTTATGGTACAGAAAATATACTCGATTATGAAACTGAGCCTAATCAAATAAATTTGTGTTACAAATCTATCCACTGTAAGTAAGTAATATAACATGTATTTGAAATGCATATAAAAATGGAGTTTTGGATTAAATTTATTGATTTTTAAAGATGAGGAAGCATCCACACAGTCTTGGTTCTAGTTAATAACTTCACAGGTTAGAATTAGAACATGTTTACATTTCCCCCCCCCACTGTTCTTGCTTTAATATCAAACCCAAGAATGGCATTATGATTATTTTACTTTCTTCCTTTGATTATTTTAACACTGCAGCTCCTATAAAAATTAATAACAATAATGAGAAAAATAAGAATATGTAGGAGTAGAAGCAGCATGTATAAAATGCTGAAAAATTACTTGTTTCAAAATAACTGTTTAATTTAATCTTACTTTTTCTTTTATCTCTATGTAAAAAATTATATATATATATATATATATATATATATATATATATATATATATATATATATATATATATGGTGTGTGTGTGTGTGTGTTTTGCTGGAGATTAAGCCCAAGGACATTATACTCTCGAGCTGCACCTCCAGATCTATACTTTATGTTTTTATTTGAAAAGAGGATCTTGCTAAGTTGCTAATGCTGGCTTTGAACCTGCCGATCTTCCTGTCTTAGCCTCCCAAATACTGGGATTACAGGTCTGCGCCACCATGCCCATCTTATATATTTCCAATTAAAATTTCACAATGAATTTTAACCATTAATGTATTAACAATTACTAAAATATATTCACAATTAAAACTATAATTAGCTGAGTTCAAGGTCAGCTGGGGCAACTTAGTGAGACTCTTTCTTAAAACAAAAAAATAAAGAGTCTAGAAATGTAGCTCAGGGGTAGAGCACCCGTGGGCTCAATCCCCTACTCAAAAAATAATGATAATATGTTGAACTTTGAGAAAGGAAATTTGGCAAATCTACCTTAAATCCCTAATATTTTTGTTCTGTTAATTAGAAGAGTGAAGATTATATTCCTCTCTAACACTAGTTCTTTGGAAAGAAAAATAATAAAAGCCAGGCGCGGTGGTACACACTTGTAATCCCAGTACTTGGAAGGTTGAGACAAGGAGGATCACAAGTTCGAGAACTCAGCAAGTAGTGAGACTCTCATCAAACTAGTGAGACCCTGTTTCAAAAATAAAAATATAAAAGGGCTGGGAGTATGACTCAGAAGTAGAATGCCCCAAGTTCATCCTCAGTACCAAACAAACAAACAAACAAAACAGGTAAGCTAGCCGGGTGTGGTGGCGCATGCTTGTAATCCCAGCATTCAGGAGGCTGAGACCAGAGGATCCGGGTTCTCGGCCAGCCTCAGCTACCTAGTGAGGCACTCCGCAACTTAGTGAGACTCGGTTTCAAAATAAAGAATAAAAAATAGGGCTGGGGGTGTAGCTCGGAGGTAGAATGCCCCTGAGTTCAACCCCCAGTTCCTGCAAAAAAAAACCCCAAAAAAACAAAAAAACAGGTAAGCTACCAGCAAGACCATCCAAGGAATAAACAAGAGAAAAGGTACAAATAACCAAAAGTAGGAGTGAGATGGGGGACATTTGGATTATATTTATGTCTTTTAACATATATGAGTTTGAAGCTAGGTGTGGTGATGCACGCTTGTAGTCCCAGCATTTGGGAGGCTGAGACTGGAGGATCCGGGTTCGCAGCCAGCCTCAGCTACCTACTGAGGCCCTCCGCAACTTAGTGAGACCCTGTTTCAAAATAAAGAATAAAAATAGGGCTAGGGGTATAGCTAGGAGGTAGAATCCCCCTGAGCCTGAGTTCAATCCCCAGTACCGAAAAAAAAAATATATATATATATATATATATATATATTTTTTTTTTTCACCTATATATGATATATATATGAGTTTGAAGTTTCTGGGGTATTAAAATGTGAGAATACAATACCTTTATCTAAGACTTCTCTGGCTTCAATTTAATTCAGTATTCTCTGGTACTAAAATCAAATTAAATGTCTTTTCTCAATAAATGCCAAATAGTTTTCTTTACCAGAAGTGCTTTTGTATTTAAAATGCTTCCTCCTTTAAGAACACAAGAGGGCGATATAGCCCCAATATAAGTATGTGGTTTTGTCTCAGGCACTTGAGGATAATGCTGAGAGGAGAGCTCATTTCCAGCTGTCTACCTGTCACATAATTTTCAGAATTTTTCCCAAAGGGATTTGGTTTTCTTTCTATTTTGCTATAGTTTATACTAACATACTAACAGATCAAGATTTTAAAAATTTGTTCATAATTTTTGTATTATGTTGTTGTTTTTTGGTTTTTGGTTTTTTTTGCGGTACTGGGGATTGAACTCAGGGGCATTCTACCTCCGAGCTACACCCCCCGCTCTATTTTTTATTCTTTATTTTGAAACTGGGTCTCACTAAGTTGCAGAGTGCCTCACTAGTTAGCTAAGGCTGACCTCGAACCCGGATCCTCCGGTCTCAGCCTCCCGAATGCTGGGATTACAAGCATTCACCACCACGCCCGGCTGTATTATGTTTTTTTTTTTTAAATAATATTATTTCCATTAAGCAAACTGGCCCAAGGTAAATCTATCTAGAGTAAAAAACCTTTATTAGAAAGGGAGATATTTATTGTGATGTGTGATTATGGAAACATAAATATGACAAGAATCCTTTGAACAACTAATAAGGTGGGAAAACCCAGATGATACAGTGAATCAGAGAAACAGTAACCATACACACACACACACACACACACACACACACACACACGCGCGTGCACACGCACAGACTATGAATTTGACCAGTTCTGTGCTACTTTGAGACCCTCTAACAAGAAGATTATCACAAATTACTTGCTAAAAAAAATCTTATTTTACCAAAATCTGAAGGATTAGGTAGGACTAACTAGGTGAAGTCCAGTGTGGAGAAGGAGGAAATGCAGAACAATAGAATGTAAAAAAGGATTCTGATTAAACCAGGTCTCCATTGACAAAAGTTTTAGAGAACTAGTGCTCTGAAACATACCAAGATGCATTCAAAATATGTCAAGTTACCGCAACTTGTACCTTCTACCATCAAGCAAAATTGTACAATGATCAGTTTGCCTTCTTAGGTTTGGGAAGAAACATATTCTAAAATTTGAAATTCTGCTAAATCTAGCACTGATCAGGCCCCAGGGCAAGAAGAGGTTGTTTGCAGGTCCTGGTTGTGGTTAAACAACCAGCCTCTTGGGCAATATGACCAGGCAGATCCTGTGGAACAGCAGGTGTTTGTCGCCATTTTGAGCCATGATAGGAAAGATTTAGTGCAGATCCTTTGCTCTTAGCAAGTTTATTCTAGGATGGAATAAATAAAAGAAATAGGAAGGAGATACAAAGGGAACACAGGGAAAATAAAATTTTGAAATGAAAGCCTTGTGCTAATCCAGAGCCATCATTCCCAAATTTCTGGAACACTTATAAATCTTTACTCATTCACTTATGATAATTACCTTATCCCACCAATGAACAGTTTAGGCAAAAGAGATATCTATTGACCAGACAATGGAGACTGCATAATGAATCTGGAACATAATCAGACCATCATGGATCTGGAACATAATCAAACCACCAGAAGTTGTCTTATGATCACTGGACTGATGTCATGTTCACATACCTCACCATAACCCCCACCCCTTCACCAAGCTTCCATTAAAAGAAGAGCCATAACCCCACCCCTGGAAAGGCGTCTCTCTCTCTCTCTTTCTGAAAATGGCCTGAATTCTCCCTCGGATGTGTATTTCTTGCTTTACCCCAAACGTCTCTCTCTTGAGATGGCCAGAATTCCCCATTAAACATGTATTCTTTGTTTTCCTAAATAAATATCTGTGCCTCTACTAATGCATGCTGAAATATTTTTCCTTCAAATATGTGAAAGAACCCTGAGCCAAGTTCCCCCTTCTCTCTGGGAATTCCTCAGACCTCTTCCAGATATATCTTCTCCCATGGCAATATCATCGTAACAGAGTAGCATATCTTAGTATATCTTAGTAATTTATATTTGGTCCTGGTAGGTATAACATGTTTGACCATTAAATATCAAGTGACCATATGGCTAAACTATCCTATTATGAATAAGTACTATTAGATCTACCAAGTCAGGCAGACATGTTAAGATCATAATAAAATAGAAGTGACGTTTCTATGGTCCAAAAATATCCAAGGGACTAGGTTAGCTGAATAAAGAAATGACCTGATTCTTTATGATATCTCTATTGCACTGATGCCTAACACTTGGCACAATGAATCTACAGCCTCATGGGAGCTTCTTATGACTAGATGACAGAGGATAAGAAAGCTGAAGCTTGGTACAAAAATTAGTTGACCTGTCAGGAAGGAGCAAATTGAAAGTCACTATCCCACTGCTACCCTCCCGCTCCTTTCTGAAGTGCACAGGAAAGAAGTAGATAGTTTGGGACAGTACTTTCAGCTATGCCATTTCTGTGCATATGAAAGTAGCCTAAGTCAAGAATTTAAGCAGAATCATGAATATTGGAAATGTTTGGACTGGTTGTCCAGAGTCCTGGAATGAGCAAGATTGGAAGACCAAGTACAAGAAGGTATGGTGAATAAGCGCATGTAATGAACCCATGGGAGTTGGAACTAAGTATGAATATATATTTAATCACATGTGGATGCCAATCATAGGGAATCTACTCTGAAGAAGCACTAAAAAAGTCAAATAAATAGGACGACTTGGCCAGTAAGTTCCAGATCTCCTCTGACCCTGATGACACCAGCCCATTCATGAGCTCTTGAGTGAAATGAACACAGAAGCAGAAATAGAGTCTATGCTAACAGCTTCCTCTCCACCTCCTGTCACTCAATCTGATCTAGCTACTTCTGCTGCCAAATGTCTGATTTACCTATAAAGTAAACCGATGCTAAACCCGCAGTGTAAGAAAACTTCTGGAGACTTACCAGACACAAACAGGAGGTGGACTGCATCACATCGTTCAGTTCTAGAAAGGGCACTGACTCCCATTGACTGGAATGGACTTATGATCCAGATATGATTTCTTCTTTCTTTGTCTCTAATACTTCAGCCAGTACTATTTTCAAAAGGCACACAGAATATCTTATGTATCACGAAAGAATAGATTGTAGAATGCCTCAGACCAAGGGATTCACCTTTTGGTAAAGAAATTATGTCAATGTACCATGACCATGAGATGTTGGCACTAACACATACTGGCCCATCATTTACCACACCTAACCAGAGCCCATCCAGCCTCATGGAATGATAGAACGACCTTCTAAAAATACAGCTGAGATGACCCCCTGTGCAAATAGTACACTCTCCTTCAATATATGGCATATACACTGGTGTGCAACTGACCAAGGCTGGGAAGTTGCAGACTCCATCTGGTCCATCCATAAAAGAAGTGAGGCATTGAGAAGGGGGGGGGCATCTCTATTCCAGCTACAGCAGGCTAAAATAGGAGGTCTGCGCTTCACCTCCAGTACCCTGTGGTAGCCAACTAGGTACATGGGAGCTCCACATGGAGATTTCCTCAAAGTACAGCCACCTATCTCTGTGTCCACACACCTGCGTGTCTGCATATCCATGTCTCAGACTGTCTCAGTCCAGTTTATATACCAAATCAGAACAAAAGTGGCAACTAGCCAGGGCACAGAGTAATATAAGACATGGCGTCCTCAAGGTCATGCTTAGCTGTTTTTCATACAACAGTATACTTCACCAGAAGGAGTCAAGGAAGCCTAACTAATACCATGTTAAGTCAATGGCCAGTCTATGGTAGTGTGTCTCAAGTAATAGAATATGTTGTTCCTGAAAACAAGGGATAGAAGTAGTAATGGCCTCATCATTATTAGTCAACACTTTTGTTTCTTTTTCCAGAACTTCAGGTTCTGTGGGTTGAATGGTCCTGGTTTCCAAGGGGGGAATACCACCACCAAAGGTTATAGCAGAAGCTACTATAGAGCCTCCATATCAATTGAACAGGGGGAAAAAAGAAAACCACTCCTCTGGCAAGGGCAGGTGATTGGCACTGATCATCATGGGAGTGAATGGGTGGGGTTCAGGGATAAATATACTTGGAATTCACATGATTGACTAGAGTGTCTCAATACTCCCATGCTAAACTATAAGTGCAAATGGACAAGTATAGCCACCATATCCTGTTAAAGGGTGATCATCGGGAATTCAGAACCCCTAGAGAAAAGGATCTAGTAAACTCAACAGATAAGGTACCTAGATAGCACAATTTCTAGTCAGAAATGAGAGGCGTTCCACAGGAGTAGCCATAAAGTATGGAATCATTCCAAATTACAAATTATTTATTGCCAATATAATATACTATATTTTGATTGACATCAAATGGTATGCTCCATTACTTTTCACTTGTTAATGATCCAGAATTTTCCTGCGCATGCAGCTATGATGTGTTACTTTACTGATTTTATGCAAAGAAACAAAATGTGCTGCACAGAAGAACAAGGTGATTCAATTGAGACACAGAGAGAGATAACCTGTCTCCAGGTTTTATGGCCCCTATGCAGCATGGGTGCTATAGATAGGAGATGATAAGTATCTATTATAACCTTTGGACTAGACCATAGTTCAGTCCACTAACCTCTTCTGTATTTCTCTAGAAATGTTGACTATGCAGGATCCTGGAGAAACTGTGCCTAGATGAAGCATATGTAACATAAAAAGCAAGTAGGTCTAGGTGGTACAAGGGACAGCCTGTGGTAAAAGTTGTAGACAGGTTATCCTTTCCCAGCAGATGAATCCATCCCCCAAATGCCTCCAATGTTAACTAATAATATTTCCCAGTTGTGTCTTTCTCTGGAGAAATTTCTCTCAGGTAAACCCAATCCACCTATCAAACTAGGAATGATCTTTCTGATCCCGATTCCCCTTTGAAGGGCAGACCTCATCCAATGAGTGATCGTCACAGAGTATAAAAGGCCCTTTACTTAAATGGGAATTAACTCTGAGGTGTAATTTTTGTTCCAAGACTTCTTTGTGAAATTAAGTGAAAATAAGTCTCTGCTGAGATTATACACTTGCTTAATTTTTTGTAATCTATATCCTCTCTGGCCTCCTGCAGCCTTCTTCTGAGGTACTCCCTTCCAATAAGTCACTTGATTTTATATGCCTCTCCTTCAAAAGGACCAACCTGAGTACAGTTGGTGAGTTCAGTGGATTTCATACATTTATATGAAAGATATTTGTTCTTAGTTCTCTCATTATATTTCTTTTATGCTTCCTGGTTTTAGAGCTTTTTGTTTGGATAGGTTTCATTACATAAATGGCTTGCTTTGATGTGTATTTGATCTGATAAGCTGGAAGGTCATATTTTTATTATAGTGATTACCATCACAACTTTTTATACTTAATCATCTGTTTTGTCAAACAGTATCTATAAGTAGTATCAAATTTTGAATATTTCCTCTTCCCTACCTCCTTTCAATTTTCTTCTCCCACAGTCACTATTTTAAAAAAATGGATAATCCTACAGTTAATTAATGTTCACAGCTAATACTATTTCTATATTTTCTGATTGATTTCAAGGTTTTCTCTAGTATCTTTTTCATGAAGGGCTCACAGAAACAAAATTTCTTGAGTTTTTGCATATCAGATGGCTATTTTCTGTCTTTAGGTAAAAATATTGATTTCAGCCTGTTTTTCTTTTCTTTTCTTTCTTTCCTTCTTTTTTTTTTTTTTTTTTTTTTTTTTTTTTTTTTTTTTTTTTTTTTTTTTTTTTTTTTCTTTTTTTTTTGTGGTACTAGGGGTGGAACCTAGGGGACTTCTATCTCTGGGCTACTCTCTCAGCCCTATTTTATTTTTTGTTTGGGAACAGGGTCTCGCTAAGTTGCTGAGGCTCACTTTGAACCTGTGATCCTTCTGTCTCAGCCTCCCAAGTACTGGGATTACAGGCATGTACCACCACATGTGGTTCTGTCTTTATTTTCTGTTATTGCCAATTTAATCTTTTCTGTCTAGATACAAAAGAATCCTTTCTTTGTGAACTTAGCCAGTTTAGCCTACCAATCTGATTGCATCATAAACATTGTTTGGGCACTTCTTACTGCAAGTTCAGCTATTTTGAAACAGTTCATCTGCAAAAGCCAACACAGTCTAGCCATCCTCTCAGGTTGTAGGTGACTAAATTCTTCTAAGATCTACCACTGTTCTGATTTTGATGATTTCTTATTATTTGTACTCAGCATGACCTGTTAACCTGAATATTCAACTCTTGCTTCATTTCAGAAGAGTTTCTTGTATAGACCCAGACACATGAATATACAAGCACACACAAATATGCAGATACTTCTACTATCTGAACCTTTGTTGTCTGAACACAGAAATAAAAGATTTGGATCAATATCTGAAGAAAGTTTTGCCATCTAAATTCATTGTGATATTGTGATTTATAATCAGATATATGTTTGGTCTTTATCCTGTTTCCTGACATATAACTTCTGAACCACTTGGAATGTACAGGCTAGGGTGGAGCTCCATAGCAGAGCATTTGCCTAGTATGCATAAGGCCCTGTGTTTGATCCTCAGTATCACAAAAGGAGTAATAATAGTAATAATAATAATAATAGTAATAATAATAATAATAAAATTCCAACATGAGATTTTTAGAAGTAAAACTTTTGGAATCTCAGAAGTGGTAGCTGGCAGCCCCTAGATAGCTTCAAGATGGGGCTGGTCACCAGAAAGATCAACACAGGACTAGAAGGGTTGGGACTCTCAGTCCCACTCTCCAACCTCCAGTGGATGGAGGAGCTAAAGGTTAAGCTGATTGCCAATTGCCAATGATTTAATGAGTCGTGCCAATGTAATGAAATTTCAATGAAAACCCCAAAGGACAGCTTCCAAATAGCTGCACACCTGGAGGTGGTACCCTGAGCAGGCATAGAGCTCCGTCCCTCTTCTCCCATACCTCATGCTATGCATTTCTTTCATCTGAACCTTTTGATATCGGGACATGTAAGTAAAGTGCTTCCCTGAGTCCTGTGAATGTCCCAGCAATTAATCAAACCTGACAAGGCAGTGATGGGAACCCCAATTTATAGCTTGTGTGTCGTGAGCACAAAACTCACCCATACTTGTCACTGGTATCTGCATTTAGGGGGCAGTTTCATGCAGTGTAGCCTTCAACCTACAGGATGTGATTCTATCTCTAGGAAGAAAGTGTCAGCATTCAAGTTAATTGAAGGTCACTCAGCTGGTAGCCACTGGATAATCTGTTGCAGAATTGTGGTGGTGGAAAAGAGTCACCATGTGCATTTTGGTTACCAGAGAAACATTCAATGCCCATTGTATTATCAGAGTCCAGTAGGATAAAGAGGTTGGTTGCATTTTTTTCTATTCATTCAAGAACATAATGATTTCAAATAGTAATGATTGTATAAACATACCTCATATAGAGTTATTTTATTATTTGTCTCATTTCTTTCAGGGATATTGAATTATAAATATTAAATTTCATTGATTTTCTTATCTACCATAATATTTTCCATAAACTTTTAATTTTTATAAGTTTCTGCCTTATTTGCTCATGTTTCTTAGTCATAATCAAGTGATGCTTATACATTTTTAGTAATGTCTCTTCTTCATGTCACTTCTACTATGTATGAAGTGGGTTCACTGTGGACTGGTATTCAACTTGCTTGCATTCAGTGAGACAGAATAGCCCCTCACACAACAATGTACATGAATCTGGTTTATTATCTACAAATAAACAAAAAGCATCAAGAGAAGCCTATTGTGAACCAGTTCCCTAAAGTGGCAGAAAGCTGTCTGGGGTGGATGAAATTTCACCTGCATCTATCCCAGTTGCCATAAGAAACCCAGAAAAACAGTCCACCCTGGAGAAATTGACTGGCTGGACTAAAACATTGAAAGACATCCTGTTTATGGGGGGAGGGAAGAACAGATCAGTTTCTCTTTATTTCAGGATGTTTCATTCCCAGCACATTCTGTAAATATTCTTGAGAATTACAAGCAAGAAGAAGAAAATAGGGTCTGTCTATGGCCACCTGGGGAATTGCCCACAAGCATGTGTTTTTGTTTGTGTGATTTTATTTTTCCCATTCACTGCTTTCCTAAAGCCCTGAGAAAAGATTTTAAATCTCTCTCTGGCTGGGCCTGGCAGCATATGCCTGTAATCCCAGGATTTAGGAGGATGAGACAGGAAGATCACAGATTAACAGCCTCAGCAATTTACAGAAGCCCTCCACAACTTAGTGAGACAATCTCAAAGTAAAAAATAAAATAGGACTGGGTGTGTAGCTCAGGTGTAGAATGCCTCTGGGTTCAATCTTCATTACCACACATACACAAAAATAAAACACATCGCTTGTACACATGCCAGCACACACACACACACACACACACACACACACACACACACACACTAAAATGAAGTTATGAAATTCTTTAGCCAAGGGAAAGGTGAGACATGAGACTGCAGTCACCTAGGTCATTCTGATAGCAATGCAGGCTTCTGCAGACTCCCTAATACCAAAAAATTAATAAATAACCCCAGTAAAAGACTTTCCTTCTTACTGCAGTTCTTACCTGGAATGTAAAGTGTCCCAACACCAATCATTGCCCTAGTCAACCAATGCAATCTTAACAACCAGTTTTTCGTAATCCATTTCTTTCTTTCTACCTTTTTTAATCCTCAAAAACTCAGATCCCTCAGATCCCTGTCATTTGGAGGAGCATTAATTCTGTGTGGCTAGAATTCATTCCCCACTGAAGATCATTCTCATTTTGATTCAAATAAATTGTTCTCATACTCAGTATACCTCCACTTGCTTTACAGAACACATTTCATCTCCTTTTATTGTCAAAACAATGTTAACCTGAACTCTTTTCCTTTGCTTCAAGCTATTGTTCTATAGTAAAATTTATTTCATTATTTCTTTCCTTCTACTTAGTTTGGATTTTTTTTTAATTATTTTTCAACTTTTTAAGACAGAAACTTGTCATTTATTTTTCTCAATATGAGCATTTAAATTATCAATTTTTCTCTAAGAACTCTTCAGCCACATTCCAGAAATTTCAACATGTTTTCTTATCGTTTGTTTTGAAGGATTTTCTGATTTTAACTGTGATTTCTTTTATGCCCCATGGATTACTTAGAAATGTGTTGTATAATTTTCAAATATTTGAAGGGTTCCTAGATACCTACTATTATTCTTTAATTCCATTGAAACCAGAAAACATACTCTGTGTGGTTTAAATTCTTTTCAGCATATTAAGTCATTTTTATAACTCATTATATGGACCACCTTAATGAGTTTACCACACACACTTGAAAAATATATATTTTTAAGTTCTATAATCATCAGCTAGGTTAGGTATATAACTGAAGGAAAAAGTTAAACATGCTCTAATGAATGGAAATACAGGACTCCCAACCTGGCTGTGGTTAGAGAACTTGGAGAATATCAGGAGGCTAAACTTATTACATGTATAACCCTCGACAGGGTTTCACTTAGGCCCCATTGGGAAGGTTTCCAACATGGTGACAATGGCCTAGGTGCCCTAAACTGTGGCAAGAAAAGAGAAAGTGACCTCCCCAAATACATACACATGGTGAGAAAGGTTTCCAGACTGAATATATCTCACATGGAAGACTCACCACCATTTTTCCACTCCAGAAAGGAACCAGTTCCAGGGTTCTGGGGAACATATCCCTGTATTCTATGCTGGTTTCCAGTCTAGGAAACAGTCCTTTTGGGACTCTTTCTCCAGAAAGTGACCCCTTTATCATGGCCTTGCCTTACACTGTGTTCTTATTTCCCTAAATAAACTTCTTATGTTTCCTATTTGTGCTTTCCATTTGAAATTTTTCTCTTGGAAAAAGCAAGAATCAAGGAAGAGATAACCCCCATATAACAATGTACTGCTAAGGGAGATGATCACTCTGTATACATCTCCTTTCTGGGGTTTCCCACCTCAATTTCCAACACCTGTGGCTGTTCTTGTTCTGGGCACCCAGATGCCTTGCAGGGCTTCTACTGGACTGGATTCAGTAGCCTACACATATAAGAAATAAGCAAACAATGTAAAAAGGAAAAATGAGTTCAATCACACTTTGGCCAAAACTGGGAAGATGGTAACCTAACTACCAATCCTACAGGAATGTTACCATTTATAGGAACAAAAGCTAAGGAATATACATAAGCAAATTTATTCATAAATATCTTAGGAGTCCAATTTTTTCAACACTTACTGGCTTTTGGGCCAGTTCCTTGTTTTCCATTCTCATCATGAAGAAACTCAGATGCAGAAAATAACGTATTAGGAAACTGAGGTGACTGGGGCTTTTAGTTTTAAAGGGGCATAGTATCTTGTGAATGCTGTCCTCAACTTTCGACTATATAGACTGTGAATTTTGTATAAAAGGTTTAACTATCCCACTTGCAATTGCTGCCTTCTGCCTCAACTCAGCTGAAATCCATTAAGAATGAGTACTTAATCCTCACTGTGCCCTTTTGCAACCATCAGCTCCCCTCCGAATCTGCCTCATACTATAACCTTCTGGTCCTACACACATGGAAATATCCAGCGACATCCCAGAATTCTCCCTACCACAAATTGTTGTACAAAGAGTAAAGTTGACCTTATGAAATTTAACTTTATAAATATCACTTCTTTATCAGAAACACATCACAAGCTTCATTTCCCATTTTCCATCATACTGCCAAGGTCTACGATAAAGTGTAATTAGATACCCTTGCTTTTCAGAGAAAAATATTCCATGACTATCGTATTCATTTCTTAACTATTTCACAAATCAGGGGGTCATAGTGGTTTTTTCTTTTATTTTCTACTATTTTCATTTATTTCCTCTGATTCATCCCCAGCCATGCATCACTGCCTTTCTCTGTATTACTGCTTTTCCTTTCATTTTCTTCTGTTGTGAATAATGTCTATGTATATTAATATTTGCACTTGTAAGGGAAACTGAAGCATTTACTGTTTTGTAGAGCCAAATTGGGTTCATTGTGTAAAATTGCAAGCATAAAGTTGATTCCACAGATTTCTAAGCTATTTTTAAATACTATAATATGTGTGCATGCAAGTCAGTATCACTGTGAGCTACATTATGATGTGCAATATAATGCACCACTGAAAGCATAAAAATAAATAAATACTATAATATCTAACTGGAGGCATTCTAAAAGTATCTCCGACAATTTCTGTAATTATTCTATGACTTGAGAATGCTGCATACAATTTACACTATTCTTCTTAGGAATGTCTTTGAAAGGACTTAGCACACTGTAGCTTTCATGTAGTTCTGGGGGGTGTTTACGATACTCAGGGATCGGCTTTGTAGTACTCAAGAACACAGATACAAATCCTTTTTAAGACTCTTTGTATATTAGAAGACTTTAAAGATATTGTTCAAAACTAATTCCAGAAGATGAAAAAACTTGATAAGTTATTCAACCTGATCAAATTTACAGGACTCTGCTTCTATGAAATAAAATGAAATTATAGATACTTCATTAATTTTAATATAAATATCCTCATGCCAGACCTAAGATATTTAAAAGCGGAGTCCAATTTCTCTCCCTGACTTTAAGATCTCATAGCAGAGTTGGGCATGGTGGCACACATTTGTAATCCCAGTACTTAGGAGGCTGAGACAGGAGGACACAGATTCTATTACAGCCTCAGCAAGTAGTGATACTCTCAGCAACTTAGTGAGAACCTGTTTCAAACTAAAAATAAAAAATAGGGCTGGGGGTATAGCTCAGAGGTAGAATGCCCCTGAGTTCAATCCTCAGTACAAATATATATAATATATATATATCACATATATATATATATATATATATATCACAGCAGTGGTCACTATACCTATCACCTAGAATAAAGTCTGCTTCAGCATCTTTAACAAATGTCATGAATAATTTTTTTCTTTAATAGTAGATATTTAGACTTTTTATTTGACAGTGGATATTTAGACTTGTATCATTTCAGAATTGATAGTTACAGTTTGTAAGATAAAAAACTGAGTAAACTTGAAATATAGTCAATTTTTTAAAACTGTACTTTTATCAATAGAGTTCCTTTTTATGTCTCATATGCTCCAATTTTTTGGTAATTTATAGATTAGTGATTATTTTAATTTAAATTATATAATAGCTGTTTTATTATCTTCTAAAGCATGACAAATTAGTTTCTGATGAAGAGCAGTAGTCTTCACTATAATTCTACAGTATTCCATTTACCTGCTAAAGCATATAGTAGGGTACACATATATTCAAACAGTTTTACATATCTCTAAAGTACAATCTACAATCTACAAATTTCAAGTTAAGATTGCATTGCTATTATCATAACTTAATTTCTATTTCTATCCTTTTCAATCTCAATACAAGAGTAAAATATATAAGGACTGAATCCAAAAGAGTGAAGTATTTAAGGAAGAAATACACATTCCATGAGGACAGTCATAAATATCTAAAAAGATATAATGACCAAAGAGTAATTAGGTTCTTTAAAAGCTAATATAAACATTTATATTCCATAGAAGAAGGTTCCTTTGCTTAGAGTTTAGGAGGAACATACTGATATAATTAAAATTTCAAAATTATTTTGAATAAACATAAAATAAAAATTTAATAAATAAAATAAAATGTATTTATAATATGTTTAAAACACGTAAATTTTTAAAATTATTCTATGAGTACATTACAATTATACTTCATAGTGAGTTTTAATGTTATACAAATATGCACACATCTCTTGGTGTATTTCCCTCCACATTTCCCCACACTCCTCTCCCCAATATTTATTTTTTTATTTACCTGTGTGACTAGAAACCAACATCTGAAAAAGATATATCTGACACATCTTGGTCATAGAAAATAACTAGTTGAGCACCATTAGTAACTTAGCCCTATATTAAATGTTGAGAAAGAGGCAGAATAAATTTGAGTTCCATGCCATAATGTATATAATCCAATTAAAGAAACAATACTATATACTCATATGAGTAGATGCTAAAAATTTAGAATTGCTTAGAGATATCAAATTCTAGAACATAAAGTCTATACTTTAGTCATGTAGAAAAGGGGGTCCAGGAGTTTTAATGAAGATATTAAGAAAATGAGATCTGTAGAAGCCTCCAATTTCTCAGTGATACCTGTAAAAAGAGATGGATAAAAGATTTGTTTTCCTTTCACCTAGTGTACATGATGCTTTAATCAAGACATACTATCCAGTGGAGTAATATAGCAATCAAGGATAATGGGGTAAAGGTCATTGAGAATTGTAAATGAAAGATTTAGACCTGTCAGTTATTGCCACTGAGTTTGAAAGATAAATATAAACATACTTTCAAAAAATAAATTGAACTTTTAAAATGGAAATGATTCTAAACTTTTTTATCCAATATTTTAATTTTAGAACTAAAACTATTCAAATGATAATGACGTATTATCTTAGAATTCTTCAGCTGCCATAACAAAATATCATAGACTGGTAATTTAAACAACAGATGCTTACTTCTTGCTCTTCTGGAGCTAGGATGTTCAAGATCAAGGTACCAGCAAATTCAGGTCAGCCACCTTCCCACTGTGTCCTCATATGACAGAGGGAGAGTACTGGTCTCCTCCTCCTTTCCTCTTCCTTCTTTCCTCTTCCTCCTCCTTTTCCTCCTCCTCCTTCAAATCTGTTAAAAAGTAAAACTTCTGCACATTAAAATTGTAATGAGTTTGAGTATTCCAGGATTCATGAAATAGTCATCACCAGACCACAGACCATTCAGTATTCCACTGAGGAGGAGAGAGGAGAAAACTCGTATGGTATTCGTGTGTTAGTCACCTTTCTATCACTGTGACAAATATCAGTGATAGACGACTTACTAGAAGAAAAAGTTTATTTTGGTTTGTAGTTTCAGTCCATGGTCACTTGGCGTGTTGTTTTGGGCCTATGGTGGCTCAGCATATTGTGGGAGGAGTATGTAGTAGATGAGGCTGCTCACTTCATGGCATTGAGAAAGGGAAAGAGAGGAGGAGCTGAACTCCTAATATCCTCCTCAGTGACACACCCTCAATGACTCAACTTCCTTCTACTTGATGTCCCATCCTAAACCTTCCATTACCCCTGAATGGTGCCACAAGCTGGAGCCAAGTCTTTAAAGCGTGGGCCTTTGAGGGACATCCCAGATCCCAACTGTAGTAATGTTAATGAAAGGAAGACAAAGACTATATATTTAATTGGCTGAAGTGGAAAGTCCCTAGTTAGAGGTTATTTTGGTAGTTTCTAGTTGGATAAGTTTAGGTTTCACTTTACTGTTTACATGGAGTTGAACTTCAGTTTGCTTATATAGGAACTCAAGTATCTGGAGTAATCCCAGCCTATTGACCCCTCCTAATTTGTTTTTTAAAAAATATCATCATAGGGACCTGATACTCATGACCATAGCTAAACTAAATTTCTCTGCAAAGGCCCCACCTCCAAATCCATCACATTGAGAGTTAAGGCCTCAAAATATGAATTTGGGGGTTTAGTTTGGGACATTCAGTCCATAGGGTGCATGAAAAGATGGTAGTCTCAGGTTGTGTATAATTTGGGAGACAGCAAAATTATGTTGATTTCCCCTTACTAAATGGTTAGTTTTTTTTTTTTTTTTAATTTATGGCACTGAGTACAGAAAGTCCTCCTCTTATTACAGTTCCACTTATAATGTATCAACTTTATAATATTATAAAAATAATATTCACTCAGTAGGCACCATAATTTAAATTTTGATCTTTTCTCAGGCTAGAAAAGTACAATACAATATTCTCCCATGATGCTGGGTAGTGACAGGGAGCCTCAGCAACCAGGCAGACACACCATCATGGGGGTAAATAATCAGTACTCCACAGTGTACTGTGTTGCCACAGTATTCAATGTATTATATAAGATGTTCAATACTTGATCATAAAACAGGCTTAACATTAGATGATTTTGCCCAACTGTAGGCTAATATAAGTGTTCTGACCACATTTAGGATAAACTGGGCTAAGCTATAATGTTTGGTAAGTTATGTGTATTAAGTGCACTTTTTATTTCATGATATCTTTGACTGATGGTATTTTAAGTATGATGGGTTTGTATGGATATAGTCTCATCACAAGCTGAGGAGCACATCTATCAAGCAACTGAGTAAGACGTTCAGTGGACACTTCTCAGTGGCCTGAAATCCACTGTCCTTAGTGGGTCCTCATTTATAAAGAAAAGGTCAGGGATATTCTAGGAGAATACACAAAATGTCCAAATGAGGGTATACATGCTACAAATGTATAAAGCTAGACCTAATCCTGATTTGTGCATTTCTTTTACTGAATTAGGTACATTTTCTATATAATTCCATTTAAATTTTGTAATCACAGTAAGATTAAGAAAAGTATATCATTGTGAGAGGATACACTTTTAAAATGGTTTATCTGTTCCTGAATATTTTTAATGGAAAAGGACTTTCTTTTAATGTGATACAGTTTCTCAAAAATAATGGAATATCTGTCAGACTGCAAATTTTTTTCTTGGCTGGAATTTAGTGTAGGGTGCAATGCCCTTTTCTTCTGTGCCAAGAAAAACATACTGAAATCAGTATTTTGTTTTTTTTTTCTTTCTTTTAATCTTTGAACTTGGAAAAGTGGTGTTAAACCAAATGAAACTAATCTAGAAGTGGTAAAAATCAATGTGTGCTAGAAAGTACAGATTTTTAAAGGTATACAATTTATATTATGGCAATAGTCACTGTTTTATAAATCTCACCATTTATTTAGGCTAAGTTATGAATGCTATCTACTGTGGGTGTCTGAAGAATTTACTGTGCTAGATGCCAGATTACTTCATTTTTATTTCACTTAAATTATTCTTGGGGTTACCCTAAACTAGTAGGAGAATAAGGAATTTATTCTTAGAGCTATCTAATAGTACTGATTGTGAGAAATGTCTATCCTCAAGCATACAAAGAAATGCTGTATTGTCTCATCTATGGGAGACATGGCAAGTCCTGGGATGAAGCCTGCAGGATATTTTTATGTGACCTGCACCACTACTGCCTTTGACTTTTCTAGAATTACTCCTTATGCTAAAGTCATTTTATAGTAAACGATCCGAGTTCTAGTAAGTACTTTGGCTGGTGTTTGATAGACAGTTGGTAATCAATAAATGCCATTTCTCTTCCCTCACTTTTATATACCTTCGCCAACTCAGCTATTATTTGTTAAAATATATAATATTAAACACTTCTCCTACACTGAAGATATTTAAGAATAAATGTTATTTAATAAAATTTTAACAATAATAAGCAACTCTGAATAAAAACATGATCATTAAAACATAAGACATGAAACAGCCAGCATCAGACAGACTTACAAGAGTCAGCAACACTTTAATTTATGAGAATATTCTCTAAAATATTCCAATAATTCATAGCAAACTTTGCTGTTAAAGAAATGTTCATATTTGAGGCAGAATTCTCTCATCTGAAGTGAAATCTGTGCAGAAGAAGAGCCAGGCAACTCGATTCAAAAGTGCTGCTAAAACATGGCACTGACGCTGGAGCTGTTCATAGGTCTTCTGACAATTTTTGCTTTATCGCAAGAAAAACACACCATTTTTCACACAAGTCAGAAATCATGGGAACAACTAGTAGAGAGCAAGATATGAACGTATTTTTGCACAAGTTTGCCCTGCATACACTTTTAACTCATTCACCCACGGCAGCACGATAGACTGTATTCTTTTCTCTCCATTGTCTTTGTTCTTCACAAGTCCAGGGGTGAGTTCAGCTTATCCATATGTGGATGTATTCTTATCTGCTCATTATTTGAAAGGAAATACCAGAATTTATACTTTAAATTTTTGAAACATTATGAACCATTTTTGCCTCTGTTTTTAATGCAATAAAAAACTTTTTTAATAGTTAGTTGTCCCAGAAACAATTTGCAACGATCTTTAAAAGAGAGTTTCAAATTTGATGCGTACTCATTTAGTGAAATTCTGCATCCTGTGTAGCACCACATATTCGTCTAATTCCCAAATCACCCACAAAGACCCAAAAATGTATTCATTCCAGTTCTCCACTGTGACACGGGAGACCCTGGGAGCTTCCATTGCTTTCTGAGGTGACCCTTGCTCCCCTTAGAAAGGAGTTCTACAGCAGCTCAGACCTCATGTATCCTGCCCAGTAAAGGTTCTTGCTCTCTATCATAAAAAAAAAATTAAAAATAAATTGGCTTTTGAGTAGCCACAAAGTTTTGGCAATTTCTTCAGTAATCTTTCAGACCAAAAGATATTATTGATTCTCCCTTTGGTAATTGAGCCCAGCAACCCAGCTCCTAAGTATTACTTTTGTTTCTACTAGGTTAGTGGATAGACCTGCGGGTATCTGCCTCTGAGAAATAGGATGGTAAACATCTGTTTGCACTGGTTCTGAAAAGTAGAGTTCCTCTTCTCTAGCCAGTTATAGTACAAATTTAAAAAAAAACAGTTTTAATTAAATTGCATATACTAATATTTGACACATTTCATAGAATTATTATTTATGAATAAGTTGTTTTGGTTGATAAAAGCTATTGACATATTATACACAAAAGGACAGCATACATGTTAAGAAATATGTGATATGTAAATTGTAATTGAATCAATAACATAAAAATATAATTTTAGGAAAAAGTTCATAAATTGTAATGAATGGACCTCAAACATTTTAGACCAAACTATAAAAAAAAGATATTGATCAAAGAAATGTAACTATAGAGACAGTAGAGAATACTGATTGGCTTACCTGAGCAGAAGCAGTGGAATCCTGTAACTCCTAGGAACACTTATGATCTCAGTGCAGGGCTGGGGGATGATGGCTTGAACTAGCCTGAAAATTAAACACTCCTTATATCCAAAGGACCTCCACACTGGCATGGGTTTATCTCTAAGAGCTCCACCAGGTTCTTACAATAAAGATCAGATCAATACAAACAAGCTGGGCACAGTGGTGCATGCCTCTGTAATCCCCAGTACTTGGGATGCTGAAACAAGAGGATCACAGTTTTGAGGAATAAATGTATCATTTGGAGGTTGAATGGTATGAATTCAATCCCCAGTACCATAAAAAGAATAAAAAATAAATCGATAAAAATAAAAACAAATAAACAAACAAAGGAAACTCTTGCATTTGGCTGGGGGGATGGGCAAACTAACCATTTTGAAAGAAGCCCAGAGTCTTTCACAATAAAGGCCTCCCTAATGAGGGAAAACGGCAAAGAGAACAGACCACACCAGAGGCTTACTGGGCTTGGGTAAACATAAATTATCGAACTCAAGCTCCCTCTAGCTTTCTTGTATTACCTGAGAGGAGAAATGAAAGGACATGTGAAGATCACAGCCCAGGGGAAGATTTTGGAAGGCAAATGATGAAGAGTAACAGCCCAAGGCAATGGATGTGTATGACAGACAGCTTGGCTCAGGGAAGGAATGTAGGCCAAATACATTCACCTGGGAATAAACAGAATAAAGATAGTAGATGGACCCACCCGCGGCAAGTGCATAGAGTGAGAACTTGAAGAATCCAAGGTTTGAACCTGAGGTAATACAATTCTTAAAGGACTGAACGGGGAAGAGCATTATGGAGAGACTGAAGCAGAGCGCTAGGGTATGTGGGAAAGAAGCAGGAGGCTGGCCTCTTGTGGACCACGGAAAGTGCTGGAATATTACTTTCGTATGTAGTGATGTACTAGTGGCAAGTTAAGGGTATTGTTAAGAGATTAATGTGATGGGCTGAAGTTTAAGATAATACGAGAAGAACGAAAAGACTAAGGGGATATGAAAAGTCAAAGGACAAAGAAAGGTTGTGCCTGGAAAGTGTGATATGGTTTTGAAGTTACAGATCAGTTGATATTGAATGTGCTCCTTCCAGTGAAGAGCTCTGTGAGAACAGAGAGGAAAGTGGTTGGAGCTGGAAGGAGTGAGGAATGATGAGCCAGTAGTGGGCCGTGCCCTGCATGATAGTGACATCACTGGGAAAAAAAGAAGAAAAAATACAACATGGCGAGAACCGACAAGATGATAGTTTGATGTTGTAGTACTAGGGGACATAATATGGGATGTAATAAGTAATTAGCGAATATCCTGTTCTAATTTTCCCTACAAGGAACTGAGTTTCCAGCTTGCAACCATATCTTTTCATTAACGTCATATGTATAAATTTCATCCTTAAATGCATAAAAGTGTTCATAAACAGAATTTTTTTTTAATGTTTGGCATATATCTTGTGTAAAAGAATACTCACCTGATACCCTTGTGTTATTCTAAAGTATCTTCCCTATGAGTCAACTGATAAATAACTGCACTTGGCAATGCATTATATCTTAAATAGCAAAACTCTGATTTAGAAAATTTGAAAATGTAATCACAGCATTTGGGAGGCTGAGACTGGAGGATCTGGGTTCGCAGCCAGCCTCAGCTACCTAGTGAGGCACTCTGCAACTTAGTGAGACCCGGTTTCAAAATAAAGAATAAAAAATAGGGCTGAGGGTATAGCTCGGAGGTAGAATGCCCCTGGGTTCATCTTCCTCAAGGTGATTCCTTCTAGTCATTTTAAGTACAAATGTCAGGTTTTAATGGTGCTTAGAGAAGGGATTTTTACCAAATTAGATCTTGAGCACTATTTGCAAGTGCCAGAGATCTTCCCAGGAATGTCTGTGCTGCAAATTAAAACTCTGCAACCAGAGACTAGATTTGAAATTCAGGGAAAACAGATAAGAGAGAGGAAGGGCAAATAATTCTTCCTGACATGCACACAATTAGCATCTTAATAGGAGTAACCACAAACCTGAGAAGCAGTCATGTGGATGCATGCCCTCTTATAATGTCAAGGAACTAGGGGATCTTTCTATTTTGTAAGAGGCCATAGGTTCTTTTTCTGCAAGAGCAACTGAATGCACAAATAGTATTTAGATAATACCCTGACAAATGAATCCCCTTTGCTACTCAGAAGGAACTGGAATAACTAGAAATAAACTGTCAGAGTAAGTAAGGAATTAAGTGATGTGAACTGTGGGGAAGAATACATTATGACTGTATTTTAGATCTCTATTTTCCCATTTATGCATTATCCTGATGAAGATCAACTTCACTTAGAAAACTGAGGCAACCAGAGGAGCCTCTACAGTCCCTGCCATGTCTGTCCTACCTGTATAGTACCCAAACTCTCACTTCTGTAAAAGAACTCTCCATGCAAGTAATTTAACCGCATCACCTACCTCCCAGGCAAGGTCGTCTGTCCAACAATTATCTCTTCTCTCTCCTGCATCATCGATTTCTCAGGGCTGATGGGGTCCTTGGCTTATTTGACAAAAAAGAATTTCAGCCAGGGTCAGTCAGAGGGAGAATGCAGGTCATATCCAGAGTCAGAGAGAGCCTTTGGGGGTACACAGCTCTTTTTAAATTTTTCCTGTTGTACTGGGGATTGAACCAGGAGCATTCTACCTCTGAGCTACACCCTTAGCCCTTTTTATTTTTTGTTTGGAAACAGGGACTTGCTTCATTTCAGAGAGCCTCCCTGTGTTGCTCTCTTCCCATATTCACCCCTTACCAAGCTTCATTTAAAAGAAGAGCACAAGATGAGCTTGGTGGCACACACCAGTAATACCAGGACTTTGGAAGCTGAGAAAGGAGGATTGCAGGCTCAAGTCCAACCTCAGCAACTTAGTGAGACCTTGTCTCAAAATTAAAAATATAAAATAGGGCTGGGGATATAACTCAGAGGTAGAATGCCCCTGGTTCAATATCCAGTACCAAAAATAAAATGAAATAAAATAAATGTGAGCAAGATGGCAATTGAATGAAACACCTCTCCTCAGGCACTGTAGAGCTCAAATCAAAAGTGCCATAGCAACTTCTTGATAGAAGAAAAAAGCAGCAAAAAAGTGAACAAAGTAACAAAAATTGAAACGCAGCTGAACAGAAACCAGAAAGTGGACCAGGAAGAGGGAAGGAGCCCAAGCACTGTGGAGTGATGGCCGCCATTGAACCAGCAGCCCAGAGTGGGGTCTACTAGCGTTGAGACATCGAATGACCTCCAGCATTGCCCAACAACCAGATGTGGAGTAAGCGACTCCAGAACTCCACACTCTAATTAGGTGGCATATCCCCACATGATCAGCAGTGACCAGAATGCCTGGGATGAGCACCTTAAGCCTGCGGTGGGGACACTACAGCTCACCTCTCCCTCCAGATCCGGAGAAGCACTCAATTGTAAGTTAGTTGCGTGCCTGTGGCAAACAACAGACCCAGTCACCCACCCTTCTAGCAATTGGATAAGAGGAGAAGTGTGGGAGGGAAACAGAACATTCAGGGCATAGAGACATTACAGACCCTGTGGAAGATGACTCAAATTTAGACTGTACCCCTGCCACCAGCAAAGGCGCAGAGAGAGAAAGAGAAGGAGAGAGAGAGAGAGAGAGAGAGAGAGAGAGAGAGAGAGAGAGAGAGAGGAGAGACATGCAGACAGGGCTTGTGGAAAGCACAGAGCCTGGGGCTTACACTGGGTCCAGATCCAGTGATGCCGGCTACCTACATAGACAAAAAGTGGCACAAGAACAGGCCTGTGGAGAGCTCAGAGACATAAGCTTGTAGTGAGAAAGGCACCAGTGTAACTCCATTCCTACACTGATGGAGAGAGCAAATAAGAATGCCTGAAAAATACTTTAAAATTTAATATAGTGAGTAGACATTTAAAGGCTGAAAATATCCATTTAGATCCAAAGAACTGCAGAGGACAACTTGGTTCTGTACTCATATATTTGCAGGGTTTTTGTTTTTCTTTTTATTTTATTTTTTACTGTTTTTTTTTCTTTGTATTGCTTTGTTTTCTTTATGTTTGTTTGTTTGGATGACTGGTTGCTTTGTTATTTTTTTTTGCTCAATTGTCAGCTCTCTTCCTCATCCCTTTTACAAGCTTCCCTCCCTCTCTCTTAGCTATATTCTTCTCAACACATTTTTTCTCTTTCTTTTTTTCCTCTTTTCCCTGTCTCATATCAAGACCACTACACCTAAGTACTCTACATTGACTACCAGAATCTCTTCACATATCAATTATCTCTAATTTGTACCACATATAACCTTAACACACTCAAACACTTATTCCCCTGGATCATACCTTCTACTATGCCCTATTCTTGAATTCATCGCTGAGGCCCTCCTCCCACCCAACCGTCACCACTGAACACAACCAGTCCTTGTATATACCAGCAAACACCTCTAAATTCCTACTATGGAGATCGGACCAGAGAAAGAACCACCAGAAAGGACTGCCAAACACCAAGGATAAACTCACTCAGAAGGAATAGCTCAACACATCCCACATCGAGGTCTAAAAATGCAGAGGCAACAAACTGTCCTACTCATGCCTCTGAGTTGAATCTCCATAATAGAAGCAACAAACAGACCCCAGAAGTCAACACCTGAAACCCACCAATGGCACCATTACAGTGGGCAGAAGAAGCCCTAGAGTAATTGCAACTGAGTACAAGATACTATTCACTCCAAAGCCAGGAGAAGACAGGAAATTATTAAAGTCAGAGCAGAAATTAATGAAGTAGAGAATAAAAAATACAGAATATCAACAAAACAAAAAACTGGTTTCATGAAAAAATAAATAAGATATAAATTAGCCAACCTAACCAAAAGAAAGAGACAATCAACCCAAATTACCAAAATAAGTGATGAAAAAGATAATATTACCACTGACATTGTGGAAATTCAGAGGACCATCAAAAACTACTTTGAAAAACTATACTCCAACAAAATGGAAAAGCTGGAAGAAATTGACAAATTTCAATCACATATAACCTTCTGAAATGGAGTCAAAAAGATACAGAAAACTTAAACTGACCAATAGCAATCAAAGAGATAGAAACAGCAATAAAGAGTTTACCACCAAACAAAAGCCCAGGGCCAGATGGTTTTCCAAGTGAATTTTATAAATCTTTTTTAGAAGAGCTAATCCCAATACTCCTCAAACTATTCCATGAAATAGAAAGAAATGGGACTCCCCAAAGCATTCTATGAAGCCAACATCAAATTAACATCAAAGCCAAATAAAGACAGCTGAAGAAAAGAAAATTATAGGCCTATATCACCAATGAACTTTGATGCAAAACTGCTAAAGAAAATACTAGCAATGCACATTCAAAACCACATCAAGAAAATTATCCACCATGACCAAGTCGGGTTCATCCCAGGGATGCAGGCTGGTTCAACATATGGAAAACAATCCATGTAATTCACCACATAAACAGAACCAAAGACAAAAATCACATGATCATTTCAATAGATGCTGAAAAAGCATTTGATAAATTCCAACACCCACTCATGATAAAAGCACTGCAGAGAATCAGAATAGAAGGAACATACTTCAGCATCATAAAGGCAATATACAATAGGCCCACCACCAACATCATATTAAAAGTGGAAAAACTGCAAGAGTTCCCACTAAAAACAGGAACAAGACAAGGATGTCAGTTATCACACTTCTGTTCAATATAGTACTTGAGACTCTAGCAAGAGCAATAAGCCAAGAGAAGGAAATCAAAGGTGTAAAAATAGGAAAAGAAGAACTAAAACTATCCCTTTTTGCAGATGACATGATACTATATTTAGAAGACCCAACAAACTCAAAAAAAAAATTATAGAACTGATCAACAAATTCAGCAAAGTGTCTGGATACAAAATCAATATTAAAATATCAGATGCCGGGCGTGGTGGCGCACGCTTGTAATCCCAGCATTCGGGAGGCTGAGACCGGAGGATCCGGGTTCGAGGCCAGCCTCAGCTACCTAGTGAGACACTCCGCAACTTAGCGAGACGTGGTTTCAAAATAAAGAATAAAAAACAGGGCTGGGGGTGTAGCTTGGAGGTAGAATGCCCCTGAGTTCAATCCCCAGTACCGCAAAAAAAAAAAAAAAAAAAAAAAAAAAAGATCAGAAGCTTTCCTGTATGCCAACAATAAATCCACTGAAAAACTGAAAAAGAAATCTAGAAAACAATTCCACTCACAATAGCACCCAAAAAAATAAAATACTTCGGAATAAACCGAACCAAGGAGGTAAAATACCTCTATAAGGAAAACTACGAAAAGTTGAAAAAAGAAATCAAAGAAGACCTTAGAAGATGGAAAGATCTTCCATGCTGCTGGATAGGCAGAATAAATATCGTCAAAGTGGCTATTCTCCCAAAAGTGGTCTACAGATTCAATGTGATACTCATTGAATTACCAAGGTCACTCCTCACAGACATAGAAAAATAAGTCCTTAAATTCATCTGGAAAAACAAAAAGCCCAGAATAACCAAAGTAGTTCTTAGCAATAAGAACCATGCAGAAGACATCACAATACCTGACTTCAAACTCTACTACAAAGCCACAGTAATAAAAACAGCATGGTATTGGCACAAAAACAGACACATAGACCAATGGAGCAGAATAGAAGACTCAGAAACAGACCCACAGGCTTACAGTCAATTGACTTTTGACAAAGGCGCCAAAAATATACACTGGAAAAAAGATAGCCTCTTTAACAAATGGTGTTGGCAAAACTAGTTAACCATATGCAGGAAAATGGAAATAAACCCCACTTTCTCACCCTAAACAAGAGTAAACCAAGGTGAATCAAAGACCTGGAACTTAGACCAGATTCCTTGTGGCTACATGAAGAGGGCATAGGCCCAACACTTCAACACATAGGCACAGGTAAAAACTTTCTCAACAAGACCCCAAAAGCACAAGCAGCTCAAAGGAAGATCAATACATGGGATTGCATTAAACTGAAGAGCTTCTGCACAGCAAAGGAAACTATCAAGAACCTCAACAGAGAACCCACAGAGTGGGAGAAAATTTTTGCCAGCTATTCCTCCCATAGAGGATTAGTATGTAGAATATACAGAGAACTCAAGAAATTCACAGCTAAGAAAACAAATAACCCAATCACAAAATGGACAAAGGATCTAAATAGACACTTCATAAAAGAAGAAATTCAAATGGCCAATAAATGTATGAGGAAATGTTCAGCATCATTAGCAATCACAGACATGCAAATCAAACTACTTTGAGATTTCACCTAACCCCAATTAGAATAGCAATTATCAAAACCACAAACAGCAACAAATGCACAAACTACAGTATTCTGTTGTAGCAGCAGCAAAACAATCAACAACCTCAGAGATAAATTCTTCCCCTCACCCCTTTAGCAGTACATATAGTCTTCACTCTGAGAGATTGTATGTTGATTTGTCATAGCAAACAGTGCCCTAATTATTTTTATATTGTGTATATTTGTGCAAGCACCATACCTGCTCATATCCCTTGCACTGTGTAGTGTTAGAGTCTAGTTGAAATTCTGTACAGTTTTTTTTTTTTATTAATTGACAGATTGTAATCATACATCTTTGTTAGGTACAAGCTGATAAAGGCATATATGCATGCATTTCTCATTTAACCCCTTCTCCAATTCCTACCCTACTCCCTCGCCCTCCCTCCTTCTCAAGTTCAGTTTAGTGATTGACCTTTATATACATATATATAGTAGTAATTCATGCATTGTAAGCATACATCTTTGTTAGGTACAAATTGTTAATGACATATTTGCACACATTTCTCATTTGAATTCTTCCCAATTCCCACCCCGCTCCCTTACCCTCCCTCCCTCTCAGGTTCAGTACAGTGAGTGACTTTGATATAGTTATGAAAGTACATCATGTGCCTTAGGGTGTCCTCCCTGCCCGTCCATCCCCTTCGATTAACTAAACTTCTTTGCTTATCAAGGGTCTCTCCTTTTCATCTGGAGACCCTCCTATGCCCCATCTTCTCCCTAGCATCCGCATATTAGGGAGAACATATGCTTCTTTACTCTTTGTGACTGGCTAATCTCACTTAACATAATGTTTCCCAGTTGCATCCATTTCCCTGCAAAGAACATGATTTTGTTCTTTATGGCTGAGTAAAATTCCATTGTGTACATATCCCATAGTTTTGTAATCCAGTCATCTGTTGATGGACATCTTGGCTGCTTCCATAGTTTGGCTATTTTGACTTGTGCAGCTATAAACATAGATACACATATGTCGGTCTGATAGTTTGGTTTCCGTTCTTTTGGGTAGATACCCAGAAGTGGTATGGCTGGATCATATGATAGGTTTATTCCCATTCATCTGAGGATCCTCTATACTGTTTTCCAAAGTGGTTGCACTAGTTTGCAATCCCACTAACAATATATTAGGGTCCCCACTTCTCCACACCCTTGCCAGCATTTGTTGTTCGTGTTTTTTATGATTGCCATTCTGATTGGAGTTAGGTAAAATCTCAGGGTAGTTTTGATTTGCATCTCCCTGATTGCCAATAATGTGGAACATTTCCTCATACATTTATTGGCCATTTGTATTTCTTCTTTTGTGAAGTGTCTATTTAGATCCTTTGCCCATTTTTTGATTGGATTACTTGATTTCTTAGCTGCGATTTTCTTGAGTTCTTTGTATATCCTAGTATTAGACCTCTATCAGAAAAGTTACTGGCAAAAATCTTCTCCCACTCTATAGGGTCTCTGTTGAGGTTCTTGATAGTTTCCTTAGCTGTGCAGAAGTTCTTCAGTTTAATGCAATCCCATGTATTGCTCTTCCTTTGAGCTGCTTGTGCTTTTGGGGTCTTGTTGAGAAAGTTTTTACCTGTGCCTATGTGTTCAAGTGTTGGTCCTATGCCCTCTTCAAATAGCTGCAAGGTTTCTGGCCTGACTTCCAGGTCCTTGATCCACCTTGAATTGACTCTTGTTTAGGGTGAGAAAGTGGGGTTTATTTCCATTTTCCTGCATATGGTTAACCAGTTTTGCCAACACCATTTGTTAAAGAAGCTATCTTTTTTCCAGTGTATATTTTTGGCGCCTTTGTCAAAAGTCAATTGACTGTAAGCCTGTGGGTCTGTTTCTGAGTCTTCTATTCTGCTCCATTGGTCTATGTGTCTGTTTTTGTGCCAATACCATGCTGTTTTTATTACTGTGGCTTTGTAGAAGAGTTTGAACTCAGGTATTGTGATATCTCCTGCATGGTTTTTATTGCTAAGAACTACTTTGGCTATCCTAGGCTTTTTGTTTTTCCAGATGAATTTAAGGACTTATTTTTCTATGTCTGTGAGGAGTGACCTTGGTAATTTCATGGGTATTACATTGAATTTGTAGATTACTTTTGGGAGGATGGCCATTTTGATGATATTTATTCTGCCTATCCAAGAGCATGGTAGATCCTTCCATCTTCTAAGGTCTTCATCGATTTCTTTCTTCACCTTTTTATAGTTTTCCTTATAGAGGTCTTTTACCACTTTGGTTAGGTTTATCCCTAAGTATTTTATTTTACAGGGTGCTATTGTGACTGGAATTGCTTTCTGGATTTCTTTTTCAGTTGATTTATGGTTGGCATATAGAAAAGCTTCTGATTTTTTAAGATTGATTTTGTATCCAGACACTTTGCTGAATTTGTTGATCAGTTCTATAAGTTTTTTGGTTGAGTTTGTTGGGTCTTCTAAGTATAGTATCATGTCATCTGCAAAAAGGGATAGTTTTAATTCTTCTTTCCATATTTTTACCCCTTTGATTTCCTTCTCTTGCCTTATTGCTCTGGCTAGAGTCTTGAGTACTATATTAAACAGAAGAGGTGATAATGGACATCCTTGTCTTGTTCCTGTTTTTAGCGGGAACTCTTGCAGTTTTTCTCCATTTAATATGATATTGGCTGTAGGTCTATTGTATATTGCCTTTATGATATTGACGTACATTCCTTCCCTTCCGATTCTCTGAAGTGCTTTTAGCATGAATGGGTGTTGGATCTTATCAAATGCTTTTTCAGCATCAATTGAGGTGATCGTGTGATTTTTGTCTTTGGTTCTGTTTATGTGGTGAATTACATGGATTGTTTTTCGTACGTTGAACCAGACTTGCATCCCTGGGATGAACCTGACTTGGTCATGGTGTATAATTTTCTTGATGTGATTTTGAATGCGCATTCCTAGTATCTTGTTTAGCAGTTTTGCATCTAAGTTCATCAATGATATAGGCCTATAGTTTTCTTTTCTTGAGCTGTCTTTATTTGGTTTTGGTATTATTGTGATGTTGGCTTCATAGAATGTGTTTGGGAGGGCCCCATTTCTTTCTATTTCATGGAATAGTTGGGAGTGTATTGGGATTAGCTCTTCTATAAATGTTTTATAAAATTCACTTGGAAAAGCATCTGATCCTGGGCTTTTGTTTGATGGTAAATTTTTTATTGCTGTTTCTATTTCTTTGATTTTGTTGGTTGATTTAAGTTTCCTATATCTTCTTTACTTAATTTAGGAAGGTCATATGTATCTAAAAATTGTCAATTTCTTCTAGATTTTCCATTTTGTTGGAGTATAATTTTTCAAAATAGTTTCTGATGATCCTCTGTATTTCCACACTGTTGGTAATATCACCTTTTTCATCTCTTATTTTGGTAATTTGGGTTGATTCTCTCTTTCTTTTGGTTAGGTTGGCCAATGATTTATCGATCTTATTTATTTTTTAAGAAACCAGCTTTTGGTTTTATTGATTTTCTGTATTTTTTATTTTATTAATTTGTGCTCTGATTTTCATAATTTCCTGTCTTCTACTGGCTTTGGGGCTAGACTGTTCTTATTTTTCAAGGGCTTTTAGCTGTGTCATTAGCTTATTTGGTGATTTTTAGTTCTTCTTATGTGGGCATTCAGTGTTATAAATTTTCCTCTTAGTACTGCCTTTAATGTGTCCCAGAGGTTTTGATATGTTGTGCCCCTGTTTTTACTGGTTTCTAAGAATTTTTTAATTTCTCCCCTTACTTCTTCTATGACCCAATCCTCGTTCAGCAGTGTGGTATTAAGTCTCCATGTGTTTACATGGCTATTCTGGAGCTTCTTAGAGTTGATTTCTAGTTTCACTCCGTTGTGGTCTAAAAAGATGCAGGGAATTATGTTACATTTTTTGAAATTGCCAGTGCTCATTTTGTGGCCCAGAATGTGGTCTATTTTGGAGAAGGTTCCATGTGCAGGTGAGAAAAATGTGAATTCAGCTGTAGTTGGGTGAAATATTCTGTATGTGTCTAACAGGTCTATTTGGTTTATGGTATTATTTAGGTCTGAGGTATCTTTACTGACCTTTTGTTTAGAAGATCAGTCTATTGATGTGAGAGGAGTATTGAAGTCTTCCAGTATTAGCGTATTGGGATCTATGTGTGTCTTTATATCATACAGAGTTTGTTTTATGAAAGTGGCTGTAACTATATTTGGGACATAGATGTTGATAATTGTTATTTCCTCTTGCTGGATTGTGCCTTTTACTAGTAAAAAATGACCTGCTTTGTCTCTTCTGATAAGCTTAGGCTTGAAGTCTAGTTTATCTGATATCATGGTTGCCACTCCTGCTTGTCTTTGAGTTCCATTGGCATGTATTACCTTACTCCAGCCCTTCACCTTTGGTTTGTGGGAATCTTTGCTTATAAGGTGTGTTTCTTACAGGCAGCATATAGATGGATGCTGGGTTTTAATCCATTTTGCCACCTTGTGCCTTTTTATTGGGGAGTTGAGACCATTTATATTCAGTGTGATTATTGAGAGATGATTTTTAATTCCTAACGTTTTGAGTTTTGACTTCTGTTTTCAGTGATATTTATTCTCTTTGCTTAGTTGTTTGCTTCCTGGAAATTATTGTTTCTCTGGTTCTGACGTTTACTTGTTAGTTCTTTGTAGTTAATCTTTTTGAGTTTTTCTCTAGTGCTGGTTTGGAAGACATAAATACTTTCAGTTTCTGTTTGTCATGGAAGGTTTTTATATCCTTGTCAATTTTGAGAGAGAGTTTTGCTGGGTATGAGAATCTTGGCTGCAAGTTACTTTCTTTCAGAGTTTGGAATATATTACTCCAACCCCTCCTGGCTTTCATGACTTGATTTGGGAGGCCTGGAGTGATTCTAATTGGTTTGCTTCTATGGTACATGGCCTTTTACTTTTGTTGCCGTTAGAATTCTCTCCTAAGCCTCTGTATTAATCAACTTGATTATTATGTGGTGTGGTGAACCTCTTCTTTGGTCTTGTCTTGAGGGAGTTCTGTATGTTTCCTGTACCTGTGTGTCGACTTCTCTTTCTATGTTTGGAAAATTCTCTGATATTACCTCTTTGAAAAGATTGTTTATTCCATTAGTTTCAACTTCTAATCCCTCTTCTATGCCTATTAATCTTAGGTTAGCTCTTTTAAAATTGGCCCAGATCTCATCGATGTCCAATTCATACTGTTGAATTTTTTTTCTAGATTATGTATAATGGATTCATTTTTGGAATGGTCATCTCTTTAAGAATAATATTCTATTTTCCATGTGGTCTAATGTACTGTTTATAGTTTGTATTGATGCTTTCACTTCAATTATTGCATATTTCACATCCTTCATTTCCCTCAAGGCTTCTCTATGATTCTTGATCAGGGTGTCGGATTCTTTGTTTATTTGTTCCTTTATTTCTTTCCCGCTCTCTCTGCATTCTTTCTGGAAGTTTTGTATCATTTCTACTATTAAAGATCTGAATGTTCTTCTGATAGTCTCTGCCATTCAGTGTTGTTGAGTTCTGTTATTGTAGGGTTGTGATGGCTCATTGTTTATTTGCTATTTTTCCTTCCCATGGTTTCCCTGTTCTTAAATTAATATCTTTGCTGCTCTTGCAAGCTTTCTCATCCAATCTCTGCAGTGTGGGTTTAGAGGTATTTGCTGTTATATACAGGGACAGGTTGTGTTCACTGGTAAAGGTTGGGAGAGAAGTCACAGTGATGAATGCAAGAATATGGTAAAGTAGAGGGTATGATCCAGTGGAATTAGACATTGAGTGTGTTCAGGTGATATATGGTAAAGATTAGAGATAGTGGATATGTCGGGGGATTCTGGTAGTCAATGTAGAGTTTTAGGTGTGGTAGTATGAGATGGTCTTGATATGAGATATGGAAAAAAGGAAGAAGAAAAGAGAAGATAAAAAGTGTTGAGGAGAAGAATATAGATGGGAGAGAGGGAGGGAAGCTTGTAAAAGGGATATGGAGGAGAGTCAACAAACTAAGCAAGAAATAACCAGAAAACCAACCATCCAAACAAACATAAATAATTCAAGGTAATACAAAATGAAAACATAGAAAAAACAACTAAAACATAACACACACACACACACACACACACATACACACAAAAGCAACAACAAGAAACAAAAACAAAACCCCTGCTAATTTATAAGTACAGAGCTGAGTTAGCCTCTGCAGCCCTTTTGGATCTGCGTGGATATTTTCAGCTTTTAAATGTCTGCTTACTCTATTAAATTTTTGAATGTGTCTCTGGTATTCTTATTTGATCTGTCAGTGCAGGCAGGGAGTTCTGCTGATGCCTCTCTGCTGCAAACTTGTGTCTCTGAGCTCTCCACAGGGCCTGTCTGCATCTCTCTGTCTGCCTTTGCTGGACCTCCACAACTTAGCGAGATCCTGTTTCAAAATAAGGAATAAAAATTAGAGCTGGGGTATAGCTCAGAAGTAGAATGTCCCTGAGTTCAATCCCCAGTACCACAAAAAAAAAAAGAAAGAAAGAAAAGAAAAAAGAACAAGATCTCCCAAAAATTATGAGAGAGAACAGTAGAATAACAGAAAGTTTTGGGGAAGGGAGAAGGAGAAGAAAAGCGGAGGTAGAAGGAGATTGACCATATAATGTCATGTGCATATATGAATATATCACTCTAATTCTCTATCATGCTCAAAGGAAGAAGGAGGGGAGGGAAAAAGGAAATATGAAAAAGGGATCAGACCAAAAAATGATATTTGTATATATGAATGTACCACCATAAGTATCACTGTAATGTACAATTACAATGTGAAAAAAGATAGGTGTGCATTTTCCCAGTGAGGTAGTTCAGACTCCAAGTGATAAGGTAATTTTCTCAACCATTGGATGCATCTGAACTCAGATTCATCCTGCTTTTTCCTATTTCCAGTCTATATTTTTTCCTTTAATTATTCTACATTGTATCAAATTTATTGCACATAGAATATGTTCTGAAGATGCACTGGTTAAATATTCTGTTACTTAAGATATTCTGTCACACTTGCAATGGGAATTTGTATGAAAAAAATACAAACACCACTTGACTTCTTTCTTCCAGTGAGAGTTAATGTACTCTCTTGTTCCTCTGGGGTTAACTTTAATCAGCAAGAGAAGATAGGCATTTTGGAGATCTCACTTACTGATACATAAGAAGCAGGCACTTATTTGCATAATGCATTCTGCCAAGTTCAAGTGAATACAACAGCATAATAGAACGCAATTTAGAGAAATGGGAGAATAGAAAAATCCAAAAGAACAAAGCTGGTTGAGAACAAACTTTGTCAGTTCTAAAAAGAAACAATATTTTTATGTGTAGTTCTCATAAATGTTTGTGGTAATTAAAAATATATCATTTAAGTATTCCATCCTGGGCCTGTATAGTTTTATAAACAAATGGTATGTCTCATATATAAACCAATCTTTTGTATCTGAATTCAGCTTAGTCACAACATTATAGAAAAACTTAAGCACATTTCCTTGTGAATTGCAGGTACTCTATATATGTTAAATTATGAAAAGGAGATCAATACCTAATCTCAAAATATAAACCTATGAAACGTATTCATATAGACCCAGCTAGTATTTAAATAAGAAATTTACATAAATTAGCCCAACTTTTAGGTTTTTGAAGTTAAATTCATATCATATATTAGAGAAAATGGAAGATAGAATAATTTTTTTAATAGCCAAGTGATGGGAAAAGTAACCAGTAGCTAAATTTATCTATATTTTTGTCAGCTCATGAAATTCTCAATTGACAGCCTAACATACAAAGAAAATTCATTAGGATTTTCACTGATAGTGATAATGAATTTTAGGTTTATTTAAGTTTAACCAAATTTTTAAAAGTTACCCTTGCTACACAAACTTAACACAGACTTAATTTGAATTATGTCCAATTTTATAACAATAAAAGACCAGACAACATTTGGGCATCTACTTAAAAAAGAGCTTACAAAAAAATGATATGTCTTAGGGGGTGGTACATACCTGTAATCTCAGTATGTAGAAGGTTGAGACAAGAGAATCACAGCTTTAAGGGCAACCTCAGCAATGTAGCAAGACTCTCAGCAACCTAGTGAGATCCTATTTCAAAAAAATAAAATAGGGATATGGGTATAGCTTAGAGGTAGAATGCCTCTGAGTTCAATCCCCAGTACCACAAAGAAAAAGAAATACATGTCTATGACTAAATTTTTTTTCACTAAAATAAAAATCCAAAAAATAGAAAGTCATCATAAGGCATAAAAATGACTAGAATTTCAAATGGGGCAAAAAAGTCTTATTTCATAATAACTTAATTACTTAAAGAGAACATCTCAGGTAATTTTTACATATACAAAGACTGGATAAAATAGTTCACATTAAACTCTTTTATTGCCCTCATTTGTTCTTCAAAGGAAAGAAGAGACAAGACACAAACTTGAGGGAGGCATTATCTATATACTGGATAATATGGTCTTTCTACAAATTTTGCAGATCACCTATATGACAGACATGAGAATTTATATATTTATTTATTTTATTTTATTTTTCAGCACGGATTTTTTAAACATTTCTTGAGTATAACAAGGTTACGTAGACATTTACGATACATCAATCATTGTCAGAACACAAATAGCACCACTTCTTTGTTTTACGTGTATAGCCCACATTCTTAACATAGCCTGGTCAAGCAAACTTTCTAGAGTCATAAAACCATAACCTTTAGGGTCATATATTTACTTTCTAAGAAGTAGGAGGGTCTTTCATCTACGCATCCTAGGAGCAATCTCCAGACTTTGAGATGCCAATGTAGCCATAGCAGAATAGTCAGTATAATTACTCATATATGCAGATGGCAACTGCCAGAAGGGAGAGGGCCCAGCTGGGCTCCCACAACTCCCCGTTTTTATTTTAAAGTGCATGAAGAACTGTGCCTGTCTTAGGTCATTTCCTACAGGTGCTTAATCTTACCCATCATGGAGTCTCCATGAGTCATTCAATGAGCCCTGTTTTAGGTTGATATTGGCTTGAGAAAATTGAACCCGTCATTGACTACCAGGCCCTGTGCGAAGCAGTGCTTGCAGTTTTATTCCATGTAAATCTGCTCATATATTAACAAAGGCATTGATCACAAGGCTTTCAAGGAGTGGTAGAATGCATAAGCCTAGAATGACTATTGCTGCTAATCCGATAACTCCTCCCAGCAAGGTGTTCAACATAGTACTTGAGACTCTAGCCAGAGCAATAAGGCAAGAGAAGAAAATCAAAGGTGTAAAAATAGGAAAAGAAGAAATAAAACTGTCCCTCTTTGCAGATGACATGATATTATACCTAGAAGACCCAACAAAGTCAGCCAAAAAACTTATACAACTGATCAAAAAATTCAGCAAAGTGTCTGGATACAAAATCAATCTTAAAAAATCAGAAGCTTTCCTGTATGCCAACCATCAAACCACTGAAAAAGAAATCCAGAAAACAATTCCACTCACAATAGCACCCCAAAAATAAAATACTTAGGGATAAACCTAACCAAAGAGGTAAAAGACCTCTATAAAGAAAACTACAAAAAACTGAAAAAAGAAATCGACGAAGACCTTAGAAGATGGAAAAATCTACCATGCTCTTGGATAGGCAGAATAAATATCATCAAAATGGCCATCCTCCCAAAAGTAATCTACAAATCCAATACAATGCCCATGGAATTACCAAGGTCACTCCTCATAGACAGAAAAATCAGACCTTAAATTCATTTGGAATAACAAAAAGCCCAGGATAGCCAAAGTAGTTCTTAGCAACAAGAACCAAGCAGGAGATATCACAATACCTGACTTCAAACTTTACTATAAAGCCACAGTAATAAAAACAGCATGGTATTGGCACAAAAACAGACATGAGAATTTATTAAGAGCCTACAATTTGCTAAGTGATGTAGTATATGCCAAGGATACATCAACAAACAAGATCAGTCTCTTATCTCAATGAGTTTATAGTACACAGATGGCTTACCTAATCACAAGGTATAGAGATAAGCATGTGCACTTGAACTTCCTGTCCTTAAGAAATAACCTTGAAAGTGCACTAGGAAGCTTTTAAAATGGTTCTCTCTGGAATCGTAAGCACACATGGTAATTTCCAAATGGAAGCATATGACAACTTCTCTATGCATTTCTCCTCTGTGCCTCCACTGAAACCTGGCTGACCTCCAAATACCTGACTTCACTGTAGACCTTTCAAGAATAAGCTTATTCATTGCTCCATGCCCCAATTCCTAAAGCAATTGCAACAATATCCCATTTTCTCTGTTAGTTCTATATCATTTTTCTTTTCTAATTCATGCACGGTAACTCCCTTCATCCTTTAACCTTATAGCATACAAATTTGTCACCATATAAACTGCCCCTCTCCTGTCATTTTTTTCACAGATCAGTCCTTCCCCATATTCAATGAGCCTAGTCCATGGCTTATATTCCCCCTCTCCTCTCATTTTTCTTCACTCTTTTGGAAGATTTCCAAGTGCAAGCACAGATTGTATTTAAACACAGTCATACTGTTTCTTGTGATTTTCAAATCCAATATCTCCATCTCTACTGTGGTTCACTATATACTCTCAAGGCAGCACACTAGAAGACACTATCTAAAAGCTCCCAGCAGAGGAATTTTAACATCCAACAACTCTCTCATTCATCATCATACTTTCTTCCCTCCTAACTTTTTTTTTTTTTTTTTTTTTTTTTTTTTTTTTTTTTTTTTTTTTTTTTTTTTTTTTTTTTGCGGTACTGGGGATTGAACTCAGGGGCATTCTACCTCCGAGCTACATCCCCAGCCCTATTTTTTATTCTTTATTTTGAAACTGGGTCTCACTAAGTTGCGGAGTGCCTCACTAGGTAGCTGAGGCTGGCCACGAACCCAGATCCTCCGGTCTCAGCCTCCCGAATGCTGGGATTACAAGCGTGCGCCACCACGCCCGGCTCCCCTCCTAACTTTTTCAATGTCCTTTCCCCAGTATCCCTGCTCTTTGATTGAACTTAGACCTTCAGTCCCTCTTTCTTCCTCCAAATTCACTTCCTTCTTTAAGCTTTGGATGTTTTGAGGTTCATAATTTCCATACTCTGTAGCTGCCCTAAATCCTTTACTTCTTGTATTTCTTCTCAGTGGATCTGCTGAGGTCCCATATCATCAGTCTTCCCCGCCCCTCATCAGCTCCTGTAATTGTTAGAACTGAAAGTGCATGCTCTGACTCAGGTCCTTTTGTACAAATCAATGGGAGCCAGCATTGGTCAGCTTCTTCTCCCATTTCTGTTCTTTTCCTTCCAGCTACAAAAAATAACAAGACAATCTTCCACTCTCTTATCTTACTCCCTGCTGACTTGGCTTTCTAATTAGCTGGCCCCTCTGCCTGCTTTCTGCTTGGATGTGAAGTACCCATTCTTTAGCCATCATCTTGTTTTCTCTTTCAGGAAAAGAACTGCCAATAATCTGAATCTAATGCAGCCAATCTCTACAGGTGCTTTGCTCCATTATCTTTTTTATGTGTGGAATTCCTCTTCATTGCATATAAATATACTCATTGCTTCCATCTGGGGAAAATATCCCTCCTTAACACCTCACATTATTGTAACATGCAGAATTATTTTTGGCTTGCTTAACAATAAAAATTTTTAGAGCATAACTTATATATGCAGTCACTCATATATAATTTGCTTTTCTTTTTCCAAGAATGTGTCTTCTGCATGGAAAATACCCCCAGTTTTTTCTAGGGTCTTTGCTGTTTCAAGAATAACCAATCAAAAAATGGGCAAGTGAACTAAACAGACACTTCGCAAAAGAAAAAATACAAATGACCAATAAATACATGAAAAAAATGTTCGACATCCTTATCAATCAGAAGAATGCAAATTAAAATGACAGTGAGATCCCACCTAACCCCAATTAAAATGGCAATGATCAAGAATACAAATATATGGGGATCCAGGAACTCAGACACTATTGGTGCGATTGCAAATTAGTGCAGCTGTTTTTGAGATCAGTACAGAGGCTCCTCAGAAGACTTGGAATGGAACCACCACATGATCCAACTGTACCATTCCTGAGTATCTTTACTAAGGAATTTAAGTCATATTCTTATAGTGATACATGTATATCCATGTTTATAGAAGTATAATTCATAATAGCTGAACTATAGAATCAGCCTAGGCATCCATCAACAGATAAATTGATTATGAAATTACAAGATATATACATAATGGAATTCTACTCAGCAATGAAGAACAAAATTATTTACTTGCAGGAAAATGGATGTAACTAAAGAATATTATGATAATTTGCCGGGGCCAGCCCTCAAAGCAGCAGAGTCCGGGGTCCCTCGTTAAGTGATCGAAGATGAGGTCAAGTGAGAGCATGCTTACACACCATTTATGTTCAAGATGCCTTTGTTTATTTCATCTCATGACTGCTTTTTTATGCTCTTTACAACAAGGTATACAGAACAGGAATTTTTACGGTCTTGTTTTTCCCTAAAGTTGAGTGGGTACATCTTTAACTAGAAAAGCTATTTCCCATAGTATTTGCTAAGATTAGGAGAACAGCAGAAGTTTACAAAAGTGTAAATGAAAATTCTTTTAGTAGGGAGCAGGGTTAAAGGCTAACAGTGAAGAGGAGCAGGGGTAAAGGTTAGAAGTGGAGAAGAGACTCTATTCATTAGATTAAATCTTTCCTATTTGCTCAGGCAGCTAGAAGAGAGTTAATAAGTGTAAGGTAAGCAAACTCTGTCCTAAAGCTTTCTTCACTTATGGAAAGGAATAGTAAATCTAAGTTCCATTGATTCAACTGCTGTGCTGGTATTTGTTGAGAGTTAATGAATATCTCTGAACTAGGCTGATGTATGGTTTTTCTCAGCCACCACTGATGACTCACAATCCGCTTCTCCTGTGCACCGCTCTTAGGGAATTTTTTAATGTGGAAGCAAAATCCAAATTTCCAGAATAATAATTCAAAATGAGAAATGTCACGTGTTCCTTCTTTAGCTGACTGAGTCCTGCTCTAGGCCCAATTGATTAAGATAATGCCGCAATAATTGAATTTATCATTCACAAAAAAATGAAGGATCTTATGTTTCCCTTCATATGCAGAAGCTAGGGATAAATTGGAATACAGGAGGGACATCAGATAAAGGAGGAGAAACCCTGGTGGAGTGAAGGAGGGGCGTCTAGGGAAGGAAGGCAGGTGGAGGGGAGGCTTGATAAAGAAAACACTTTGATTGACAAATATGAAATTATCAATGTCAATCTCAATATCATGTATGAGGAAGAGGAGGCAGTGGGATGAGATCCAGAGGGAAGTTCACCAAGTGCTGTGTGCATGTATATCTCTACCACTCTGAACTTTACAATGCACCAATAAAAGACTAAAAAAAGAATGCTTCTCAATCACCTCTTTTCACTCTGACCATGCTGTGCATTAAAGAGTACATACACTTTGCTTTGTAACTTCCTGATGATCTGTATCCCTTCTAAAACGTACAGGAACAAGATTTTATAAAACTATAGTTTTTGTGACCAGCAGACATTGCCTATATCATAGCAGGTGCTTAAGTAATATGAGAATAAATGGTTAGACTACTACAGATAATAAACACAAAGGAACAAAGTATGTTATTCCCATAAATTCATAGATATCGATTACTGAAAGGATGCTACGATTATTTAATCTAACAGTCCATTTTTCTAAGATACCCTAAAAGTATTATCTCTACTAATTCTTATTATTAGCTTTATGAAACTATTGAGTGTCCTTATAGACCAAATAAAAATATTGGAAAAGATTATAGTCCCTTACTATTCTGAAGTACACTTGTTTCTAGCACAGCTTACAAACACACAAACAAATGAGTAGTGAGTGTAATGCACTTGGCTGAGGAAGGTCAAGATGTGGTCATTTACTTACAGTAATTGCTTCCTATCTTTGGTTTACTTTGGAGCAGATCTCAATGAATGGATGAATGAGTGAGGTGAAGCTAAATTTTCTACCAGTTCAGAAAAGCTTTTTCCCCCCACCTCATTTCATATTGAGTTATGAATAGGGAATAAAAAGGAAATACTTAAACTCTTTGCAATTTTGTAAGGAAGAGTAAGAATGAGAAGAGACGTCAGTTACTACAACCAAAATAATATTACAATAAAAATGATTGTTTCAAAAAAGGTTTGAAACATATACAAATATACCAAGCCAAAACAAAAAAATTAAAGATGAAGAATTTTTAAAATGTGCCTCCCTGTTTCAGATTAATTCTAACCTTTTTTCCCTCTGATGTTTGGACACTGTTCTATTTTTACTGCTCATGCTATCGCTTTCCTAAAGCAGTTAAATATGCCCCAGAGGACAAAGGTATCACTCTGAAGGGCATGAGCTTTGCAGTAGGTAAGCTATTGAAGTTTTATTCTGTTGACTCAGTGTCTCCTCAGATCAGTAGAGTAAGAGGAACTCAGCCCATCAGCAGATTTACTGCCACTGTATACACACTTATGCCAAAGCAAGCAGGTCAATAGTACCTCCAGAATCCCCCACATGTGGACAGCAATTGCAGCTGGAGGGGGAAAATAAAAACCATTCAATCATCTGCAGCAATTCTCTTGCTTTTAAATGTGGATTTTTATAGTGTGTGTATGTGTGTGTGTGTGTGTGTGTGTGTGTGTGTGTGTGTGTGTCTTAATGCAATATAGACCAGTGAATAAGATCCATGCTCTATAAAACGAAACCCAAAGTATCTAACCCCATCATTTAAAAAGAATCATGCTCATGTGTCAAAAGTCTATCAATATAGGATTTAAAATTAACCCAAAAGAACAGAAACCAAACTATCAGACCGATGCATGTGTATCTATGTTTATAGCTGCACAATTCACAATAGCCAAACTATGGAAGCAGCCAAGATGTCCATCAACAGATGAATGGATTACAAAACTATGGGATATGTACACAATGGAATTTTACTCAGCCATAAAGAAGAACAAAATCATGTTCTTTGCAGGGAAATGGATGCAACTG
>PVLC010000931.1:25155-38546 GCA_004027655.1 Graphiurus murinus | reverse complement strand
TCACAAAGAGTAAGGAAGCATATGTTCTCCCTAATATGCAGATGCTAGGGAGAAGATGGGGCATAAGAGGGTCTTCAGATGGAAAAGGAGAGACCCTCGATAAACAAAGAAGTGGATTTAACCAAAAGGGATTGATGGGGGGCGGGGCGGAGACACCCTAATGTACATCAAGGTTACTCACTAAATTGATCCTGAGAGGGAGGGAGGGTGAGGGAGTGGGGTGGGAATTGGGGGAAGGGGTCAAATGAGAAAAGTGGGCACATATGTTGTTTTTAATTTATACCTAACAAAGATGTCTGCTTACAATGTACAAATAAAAACAACAACAACAACAAAATCTTACCTATTACCCTTCTGTTTTTCTCCAAGTTTCCAATTCCCATGATGTGAGCTTCCTAATCATCTTCTCTGATTTGTGATTTTTACAAAAAGTCCCAAGCAAATGTGACAGATGAGGTATTTTTATTAATACTTTCCTTTCTCTAATTATTGGTTATTTTTACTTTATTCACTTTTTGCCTAAGTGGAATACTTTTATTTGACCAGCAAGGTTTCATTTTCAATTGGCTCTTTAGTTTACTAAGGTGATTTAGAGTTCTGAACTCAACATGCTAATTGCATTTTCTAACTTAGCAACCCATACAAACGCACCCTAGTCCAAAACAAGGAAGGATAGAATAGTTAAGGAAATGGTAGAATAGTTAATAAGACCCACCCTGCATAATATCCAACAACCAGACCCTAGTCCAAAACAAGAAAGGAGAGAATACTATGGCAATGGTGGAATAGTTCATAGGACCTACATGGCATAAAATGCAACTCAAAGCATCTAACCCCATCATTTTAAAACAATGATTATATTTCATTCAGGGAATAATCATTCCTACTATTCACTTAATGAAAATTTATTCACTACCAAATACATAGTAGCAGCGTAGTTAAGGTTTAAAAGGCAGGCATTATCACTAAATGTTAGTTTTTTCATTCATATAGAAAATAAGTATACACATGAAAATATAATGTACAATAAAATGAGATACATACCATAAAAGTAATGACAAAACAAAGAGGGTAGAAGTCACTTATATCTGTATAGATTAGGTCAGGCTTCACAGAAGAGAAAAAATTAGCTAGAAGGAATAGAACTGCCAGGCAACAATTGTGAGGAAAAGCCATAATAAGAACACAAGCAAATACACAAAGATATGAGAATGATGGGTATTTAGGGAAACAGTAAGTGAACTGGTCAGTTTTCCTTTAACAACAACAACAAAAATCTCATAGACTGAAAAATGGGTGGAAATGGATGAGTAGAAATAGTTTGTCATCAAAAAGTATAAAATAAAATGATTCATTTTCTTCACCCCTAATCTGTATGAGGAAAATGTCATAAAAAGTAATTTCTGGTTTATTTCCTGAGACAAACACTTGTGGAAATGATATTCATTTTGAGATAGTAAATTCTGACTGCCTGTATTATGACAAATATTTTGACACTATACATTTTTCAGTATGAGGGAAATTAAGTAGAATTCTTCAGTGACACTTAGGAAAGCAATAAAATATTTAGCAATCCACTTGCATTTGAGTGCCTACAGTATTCATATACTTTGCATCTCTCACTGATAGTGAGTACCTAAGTATCTAGTTTAAGGATCAGAAGACAATTAACAATTAATAACAAGCTCAAATAGCACACCTGATATTGTTTCCTAATGCTATTAGATACTTGTTTCAGCTACATTACATCAATATTGCTAAATCAAAACAAAGGTTACTAAACTAGTAAGGAAAAGAACAAGGGTTCTTTTAAAAATCATAATATTTGGGGGTTTTTCTTCATCATATAGTTCTTTTCAAGGTTGCAGAAGTGAATATTTGCTTTAAAAATATTCCAGTTCTATAAATTATGTAAATACCTCATGGAAAGGGGGAAATTTTACTGGCATGATGAAACCAACTACAATACAGAGAAACATACATCCCCAAATATATTTTCCTCACTTTTGCATACTCAGATCAACATTAAAATTAATATCTGTACTTGGCAATTTTTTGTCTTGTCCTTCTAACATATTGATGAAGATGATATCAATAAGTTTAATATATTCTAGAGCCTCTTTCTGTGACCTCTAAATGATTTATCATCTGGACCTAAATGTTATATGCTCATTAATGCCTTATCTTTCATTTGATTATGCAGGATTTATTTTAAAATGTTAGCTTGCTTTCACTGGACTTTAAATTCCAAGAAGAAGCACAGCACATGCTTACTAGAAAATGAAAATGTTGTCATAGTGAAATGAGAGTGTCACCTCTCATAAGGATTCTTGTTCAGTGGATTTTGATGAATGAAGTCCAAGGACTAATGAAGGTTATAGAAATATGAAAGTTTATTTTAAATCATGGAAAGATAGAAGAAAAGACACACACATGGGGGAGTCCCTAAAAGACAGTATCCCCCCCTCAAGCTCTTGGGGAGTGGGCTTTTAAACATTACTGAGCTTCCCCATCTGCTCTTTTATGATTGGTCAGAATTGGGTTTGGGGGAGCCAATGTCTTTTGCCCAATTTCAATTCCTAATTTGGATTGTTATATTGTAGGCTGGTGGGCCTTGATCTTCTGGGGCCCACCAGTCTCTCACTTCCCTGCTCACCTCCCCCACCTCACTGAAAGTGATACACATGACCTTTTTAATCCCTCTGATTCCCACTTCTGCTGCCCTGCCTCATGTTTTCCCTCTGATGAAGTGATCCTAATTGCTGTTAGGGAAATGGGGAGACAACCTCTCTAACTACTTTGAGTGGATAGGGGGCACTGTTGGAGTATTGCAGTCAGGGTCTCAGGGGGTGGATGATCTAGAGGACTGTGGAATATAAAATCCTTCATATAAGGTTTTGTTCTCATAACCATCTATGGCTGGAGGGCTGTAGGAGCCTGGTTATCTTGGTTCAAAGTCATTCATGGTGGTTCAGTGGATTTTCCGTCTGTAGGATTTTGAACAGGAATCAGATCATCCAGAAGTTACAGAAACAGGAATCTCCACTTTTTGTAGTAGCTGGTGGTCCTGGACCTGTAAAACCTCAAGAGTGATAGGATTAACTTTGTAGCATCTTATAAGGACTTAATTGGAAGGAGGTTTTGGGCATTGGTGTTAAATCTTATTATTGAGTGTGCATGTGTGAGTGTAAAGGTAGAAGTACTATATAAATGGCTTCAGTACAGCTTCTTTTTTGTTATCCCTGAAATAGCACATTTGCCTCTGCTTAACTGTTTTTCTGGGTACTCCACGACCAAACAGGTATCCTTATGTTGGGCAAACATGTTTTTCTAACATTATTTTGCTGTTAATGCCAGTCAAATCTCCTCAAGAGGACTCTTAGGAACTTGGTGAGACTTACCTCTACCATTTGTGCCACCTTCCAGGACAGGTCATGATCTTGCTGACCATTCTGGCTTCTCTCAAAGCAGAGGGGACATTTCTCTATTTGTCGACACTCTTTTTTGCAAAATATGTGCTTGTGGCTCCCAGTTTTGGGGCCCTCATCCCCCTGTTTGGGGGGTCAGATGACTTATCAGAATTATAGGGACCCTTAGCAAGATCCCATTATTCCCTGGGTCCTATTTGACTTTGGAATGAGAGGGCCAAAATATTGGCTGTTTTTTCTTAGCCTTTTTATTTCCTGGTTATTTTCTAAGTCTAAGTTTTTGAACATCCAGAAGATCAGTTTTAAAAGTCCTTTTAAGCTGTCTTGCAGGCAACAGCTATCAGCTATCATCACAAAACACTCTTTGGGTATTGTATGTCTGCTAAACATCAACAAACAATAGTTACACAGTTTTATATTTAAACACACACACACACACACACACACCAGAATTTTCAGTACCAAAATAAATCCCATCTTTGCATAAAGATATCCATGATACAATTAAGAACATATGCATATAAATCTAGAACTATTTCCAGTTTTGTTCAGATACTATTAGCTTAGTAAAGTGTTTTCTTAAGTTTTATATTTTATAGGTCCTGTATATTTGGAGAATACAATTATCTAAAATATTGTTTCAGATATAGAAAGTAGAAGCAGCAGCAAACATTGGAAATTATTTAATAAAATGTAAAATTTTTCTCTCCAGGCTTGTTTTTGTAAAATTTTACCCAAAGCAGATAAATATCTTATTAAAAAACCTAATTGTTTTAGATATAGAATTAATGCATTTAATGTGACTTTTTAAAATTCTTAAGTAATTCCTTTTGTCTTGTTGGCTCTGGTGATGTGGCAAATTTTTATCTGTTATGGTGGCCAGAAGAGCCACATTTTATTTACCGTGTTCACATAGCTTTGGATTTTTTTCTTAACGGGAACTTCAGGCCCTTTACTTTTCTCCTGCAAAACAGATCCAGCTGAAAGATACTGTCATTGAGCTGGGCGTGGTGGTCCACGCTTGTAATCCCAGCATTCGGGAGGCTGAGACCAGAGGATCCGGGTTTGTGGCCAGCCTCAGCTACCTAGTGAGGCACTCTGCAAAACTTAGTGAGACTCGGTTTCAAAATAAAGAATAAAAAAAATAGGGCTGAGGGTATAGCTCGGAGGTAGAATGCCCCTGAGTTCAATCCCCAGTACCACACACACACACAAAAAAGATACTATCATTGTTTACATTTCCCTCTGGTAGTCATCCTTTCTGTCTTTTAATCTATACTACCAAACTCAGGCACAGAAAAAGACTAAGCATTTTTCTTTAGTGTCTAGGGGGTCAATGGATCCTCAGTTCCATAAAATATAACCTAAGAAGATGATGCTAGTGAACTTGACAGATGAGGGATTTCCCATGTGAAAGAAAATGGAGGAAAAAGTGTCCTTTTAACTTCTCTTATTGTCTGATTACCCCAAAGCCCACTGTTTGGGCCTGAACCTGATTCCCTTTTATGCACGACCACGAGCTGTACTAGTTTACTGCATTTATCCATGATTACCAGTGATACAGAGCTAGCACCTATTTTTGGCAATCAGTCCTATATACATATGTGCCTGTGGTGTTTGCCAGTGAGGCCTGGAGCCAGCATCTGTTTTGACCCCAGTCACATGTCCTATGTGCTCACAGTGGTTGTAGCATACGTTGCTGCTTGTCGGTGACTTCCCTTTGTTGCCAAAGGGAAGTGTTCTTAGTCTATGTGTGTTTAGTTTTTTAGAATGATGACATTCAAGGGAATGAAACAGGATACATAATCCAGCTCATGGCATCATTATATTTATAGTATCTAGATTAATAAAATTTGGCTAATTTTTCTAGGGGGTTTGAAAATCCCCATGCAGCTCTAACAGTTAAAGGCTGTTTAGGAGTGTTTAATTGGTCTGATCATTATTTCCAATTTTTTTATGGTGTTCAGGTAAAAGAATGGATAGTTGTTTCCATCAAAGCAATGTATACAAAATTACACATTGACCTGAACTCTGATTTCCAGCAACCTTTTTTGTCTTTTGGTAAAGACCCAAAGACAAAACCATCCCACAATATTGTTTTCCTATATACCAACAATTTAGAAGCCCATTCAATAGACCCAAATGTTATTTTATATTTTAAGAAGCCTAGAGTATTTTAAAGAATTGATTTAATTTTGTATTTACCCAATTTTATTTAATAATTAAACTATAGATTACCCCTGAAAATCAAGACATCAGATCAATGTCATTAGTGTCTTAAAACATTTTTCCTGCCACAGAGAAAAAAACTTTAAAAGCAATGAACATATTTGTTAATATGCCAAATTTGGTAACATATAAACAATATACAGACATATTACACACATAACAAAACAAACAACATCAACTGTAGGGTAAAAGAGAGTTACAGATATTTATTATCCAGAGTAAAGTCAGATCTAGAGCTTCCATAAACCAAAACATATCCTGTCATGGATTTTATTGTATGACCAAAATGAGTAAAACCTGTACCATTGGCCATGCTTGGGCAGTTTACCAGTCAAGGATGACACTGAATCAAACTGATTCAGGTGGCCACTTAGTCTCTCATGGCAGGCAAACACCAATCACCACCACTGTTCATTTCCTTTCATAGGATACCAAATAGAAGAGCTGCCAAATAAAGACAGTAGGAGAGGGGGGAAAAAAAGATAGAAATCCAGAAAGCCTCTAATTAGACAAAAAAAAAAAATCAGAACAGAAAATATATGCCCACAAACCCAGGTGAAACTAAGTTTCCTTCCTGAATATAAGAGTTGTGCTAAAGCTGGGAATGGTGGTGCACACCATGTACTTGAGAGGCTGAAAGAAGAGGATCGCAGGTTGAAGGCCAGTGCACAGTAATTTAACGGGACCCTGTTTCAAAATACAAAACAAAAAGGACTAGAGATGTATCTCAGAAGTAGAATATCATGTGTTCAACCCTCAGCACCATACACATATGCACACACACACAAGGGTTCTGCTAAAGAGTATACACTAAGTCTTGATGCAACAATCTTAGGTCTATATAGAATTAGGCCTGCTTCTTAGGAATATGAGAGAATAGCAAGGGTTCCTTAAAAATGATCTGAGCTATTCATGCGGAGATAATACTACACTCAAGATGAGGTTATATACTGGTCAACTCATATGAGTTTAAAATATCATAAGATGAAAATGCATTTAATAAACCCAACCTAGCAAATATCATAGTATAGCAACACAGTACACTGTAAAGTGGTTATTTTTAAGTATACTTTTAATGATGCATTGAAATTATACATCATAATTAGGTTCAGAGTGATAGGAACACACATGTGTATAGCACTTGGTAGGATCTGTGGCTGACTGGGAGCTATGGCTCAGGGCTGCTGCCTAGCATCTTGAAAATATCACAACTGTCTCAAGATCAAACTAAAAATTTAAATTTAAAATAGGTTTTGTGCTGAATGCAAGTCACTTTCACACTATCATAAAGTTGAAAAAAGTACTTAGATTACTGAACACCATGGGCTCAGAATTTTTCTAGATATAAATCATAAGTTTAAAAACATGACTGCTCTGTTTCATAAAAGGACAACTCTCATTTTTATATATAATAAGAAATATATATTTGGTCTCTGCTATCCCTCTCCTCATGTTCTGGTACCTGGCTCCTAAAACTGAAATGTAGCAGGTTTCTAAGTTTCCCCTTATTTATTATTTTAAAACCCAGTTTTGTTACCCCTAATTACTTTGACTGAACTCTGTGGCCTCTATGCAGAATGTATGTCCCAGGTGATGCCAAGGGCAACTCATTTTGGGTGACTTTTGAGACAACGATTGGCTTATGGTTTATTTTTCAGTCTGGCTTTTTTAAGTGGATACATGTCAGCACTTTTTTACTGTCTGGATCGGTGACTCATTGCTGTGTGTGGCAGCAGGGTGACTGGATTTAAGGTGTGTACCACCTTTAGTTGTATATGGGAGTTTTAATACTCGTGTTGGTTGTTGGACCAGAATCTGGACTGTTGTCTTTTTTTTTTTTTTTAGGTAATTAAAGTGAAAGATTTTTTTAAGCAGTTGTCTTTTAAGTTGATGAAAGGTCTGTTGTTATTATGACAGCAAAGTTTGAAATCTAAATGTGACAGAACCTTATCACTCTTAGAAATTTTTGGAGAGCTTTTTGGTTGGCAGAAATAGACAAGGTCATTGAGATGGTGTGGGAACAGGACTAACACGGCACATCCATGGGTGAGTTTGAGGGTCTCCTGTATTAGAATGGAGGTGGCCACCAGTACCCTCAGGCAGGAGAGTTTGAAGGTAAGAAGTTCAATGGCTAAGGCCTGGTTAAAGAAGTGGAGGCTGTCTCTAAAGCCTTATTGGGGCATAGTGGGAGGCTACAGAGGGAGAAGATATATCCCAGACTATAAGATCGATGTATTGGGAGGGTAATGAAAAAGACAGCTAAGGGGGGGGGGGGGGGGGGGAGTAAGAAAAGAAAAAAGAAAAGGAGGAGAGGGCGAAGCTTAGAGAGCATGTTCCCATAGAGGAGTGGGGCTGGGCAGCTAGTCGTCACAAGGAATGAATGGGTGAAGGGGTAACTTCATATTGAGCATGTGATGTCCAGCTACCCGGCCCCTGTGTTAATAACAAAACTAACAAACTTGCCAGAAACCAGGAGAGTTACCATGGGCTCCTCTGGTGTGATGGCAACAGAGCAGTTGAGAGCTGGAGACCTGAGGCACCATCAATCAGACGCTAGGCCCCGAGTAAGTCAGAGAGGTCTGCTTGGGAGGGAGCTCGAAGACTGGCCCACCCTGATGTGACAGAAAGGGACAATCAACTTTCCAGTGCCCTTTCTGCCCACATGCAGGACATGGACCCGGTGGAGGTCTGGAAAATGAGCAGGGTTGTGCCTAGTGCCTAGTCTTGCAGCACTTAAAGCAGGCTTCCGGTGGTGTGCACTGAGGGCTCTGCTTGTGGGATGTGGAGGGCCACAGGGCAGCTGCCAGGAGCTGGAAGTTCTGCTTAGTGTAGGTGGCCCTATTAGCCTGTTTCTGCTCTTTCCAGTTATTAAAACCCTGAATCCTGTATTATTAAGATCCTGTTGGGGAGATAGCAGGCCATCTTCTAGTCTTTTCAGTTTTTTTTTTGTTTTTTTTTTTTTTCTGAATGTCTGGTGCTAACTGGGTAATAAAGTGGGAATTAATTAAAAAGTGGCCCATATCAGAGGAAGGGTCAAGTTGGTAAACTGTACCAGGGTCCCCAAAAGATGGGCATAAAACTCGGATTTTTTTTTTTTTTTTTTTTTTTTTTTTTTTTTGCGGTACTTGGGGATTGAACTCAGGGGCATTCTACCTCTGAGCTACACCCCCAGCCCTATTTTTTATTCTTTATTTTGAAACCGAGTCTCACTAAGTTGCGGAGTGCCTCACTAGGTAGCTGAGGCTGGCCGCGAACCCGGATCCTCCGGTCTCAGCCTCCCGAATGCTGGGATTACAAGCGTGCGCCACCACGCCGGGCTCAAACTCGGATTTTTTGAGGGAAGGTGGGTAATTTCTTTCAGTTTGCCAAAATTAATTACTTTGTGGGCGGCTGCCTCAAGACCAGCGATGAGACATGTTATTGGGTCTCATCATCTTCTGAGTTAAACTGATATCCCAGCCAGGTTTAGCCTGGGGGACAGCCACAGCCCCTACTAGGAAATTATTATCAGACTGATGTGTTTCAACTGCATGGGCCTCTATAGCTGCCCACACCTGCTCCTTTTAGTCAGGAGTCAGGGTAGAAGTCAGAATGACATAAAGGTTGTGCCAGGTACAATTGTACTCCTGTATGAGATATTAAAATTTTTAAATAAAGGTGGAGGGGTCATGGGGATAAGAGTCAGGTCTCCTTTTGGTTTGAGAGAGGTCAGTCTTAGCAAGAGGCACGTGTACTCAGATGACTCCTCAGGCTCCTGTCACCTCTCTCAAAGGGTAAAGACCATCAGTGTGTGAACAGGTTTGGGAAGAAGGCAGAGAAAGAGGAGAGTCTGAGGAGCTTGAGCTTGGGTTATCGGAGGATGAAGGGGGGGGATAAGGAGGAGGAGGTGCAGAGGGTTGAGGGTACAGGAGGATTTGAGGGAGGAACAGGAGGGACCCCATCCTCAATATCAGGGGTAAAAATGGATGGTGGGTCTCTGAGAAGGGGGTCATTAGGGGGTCGGTGGCCCTTAGCCAGGAGAAGCTGCTGGAGAGAGCAGAGGGAGAATGTCAATTGCAAATCGAAGAGAGCCTGACCATAGGGGACTCTGGGCCACTTGCTGGTATGATGGCAGACGTTATTAAGATCTGACAGAATTTGTAGGCCATTGAGATTGGTTATCAAGTTTGTACTGAGGCCACACCATGGTGTTGCAATAGAAAATGAGGTGGCAGGCCTTAATATAATCCTGAAGTCCCAGGGTAGAGAGGGATTTGAGGAGGCTGGAGTGAGGGGAATCTGAGAGAGGTTTACTAAAGGAAGTTCCCATGTTCGGATGGAATAAAGGGGAGAGAAAGAGGAAGACAAGAAGAAGAAAATGAGAGCAAGAGGCCAGAAAAGGACTGACAGGGTGGCAAGAACCTAGACCACAGAAGAAGGTGAGGGTGTCCGCCAAGTGGAGGGCCAGCCTTGGGATTAGATATGGTCCCTCCTCCTCCTTTTCTCTCTCTCTCTCTCTCTCTCTCTCTCTCTCTCTCTCTCTCTCTCTCTCTTTCTCTCACTTCCAGCTTCCATGATGTGAGAGTGACGGCTCATGCTTTCCCTTTTCCACTCCTGCCACAGTGCCCTGAGATCTGCCGTCCCCTGGCCTCACATGAACTGAATTCTGAAACTATGAGCTAATAAATCGAACTTCCAATAGGTTATGCCATCTGATCTTTTAGGTTATAACTGTGAAAATGCTGACTGATTATACCTGTCTTCAAATAATATGGATCCTAACACTACTTTACATATAGTGTAGGAATCTCATAACAGTCTATTTTCATTTTTGTCCTCTGTCCTTTGTGGTATTTCTATTATACTTTTTACTTTTCCATATATTATACAGTGCACAATAAATTGTTATTATGATTTTAATACAGATCAAATAGTGAGAAAAAGCCATTTTATATTTATCTATATATTAACCATTACTAGTATTCTTGCCTATGTGTGTATAGGTATATGTGTATATAGGGATGCCAACTTCACTCTGGTAACATTTTCCTATTCTCTAAGTGTTTGGACTGAATGTTTTCCCAACCCAACCTCCAAATTCATATATTGAAATAATAATTTCAAGCATACCTCAGATATCAATGTATTTAGATATTGGGACTTTAAAGAAGTAATTAAGATTAATTAAATAAGGACAATGAGTGAGCTTTAACTCAATATAACTGGAATCCTTATGAGAGTAGAGAGACACTAGAGATGTATGCACACAAGGAGAAGTCCAGGTGAGGACATGGTGTATTCTTTGAATTATTTTTTTTTTCTTGTTTCACTTTGAAGTGTTTACATATCATATCTTCAACATCATTGATCTTTTCTTTGGCAGTATCTAAATTACTAACGTTTTCCTTCTTTGGATATTTTGGTATCTTCCATTTCTGTACTCATTATGATTCGCCTATCTTCTTGAACATGTGAAACATACTTATAAAAGCTATTTAGACATTCTAATATTTTAATTTTATTGCCTGAAAAGTCTTCAGTTGATTAATATTTTTCTCCAAGTTATTGATCATATATTCCTATATCTTTGAAGACCTGTTAATTTTGTATTGGATGAAATATATTGCATATAGTATGATTCTAATTGCTGCCTGTTATATTGTGCTCCAGAAATTAATTGACCTGCTGCCTCCTGGTGATTCTTTTCCCCTCTTGGATAATTTTCTCTTATAAGTAGTCAGATCTGTTCATATGCTGAGACTTAAAGAAGTCCTTATGCAGTCTCCAAACTCCCTATTTATGCAGTTCCAGAATTTCTAGCATTTTCATATGAAATTTCAGCTCCTTGGCCTTCCCAATCACCATGCTCTTTCTCTTCTATTTATTAAGGTTGTGCAGTCAAATGAATCACCATGTATATTTTTATTCTGTCATAGATGTCAGTTTTAAATGCTTGTCATTCAATATGTAAGCACTATTATTTCATATACTTTGGCAGGATGTCCAAGAAGTTTAGTAACTATAAACCACAGATGAATGAAGCAGATAATGAGACTTCATGTTTCCCATTTGAGTAAGAGTAAGAGCATGTCTTTGTTGGGCAAAGTATGGTTGTTTTAGGTTATGTAGAAACACTTTGTTATTGATTTATCTGGAAAATATATAGAGAAGAAAGAGGTAGTTATAGATACTCAGTTGATGTAAGACTGTAATGTGTAGGCTATATAGAGTTACACATCACATCTGGTCTGCATTTTGCCAATTGAAATGCTAATTTCCCAAAGATAAAGCCACAAATAGCTTCATTTCTGCTAAAAATAGTTTTTCTAAGCGCTAAAACATTAAAAATATTCAGAGTTTTGGAATCATTGATTTCTTCCTTTTCACTTGAAAATTTTTCAATTTTCTTACTTTAAGATAATGTAAGCAAGTAATGGTCTCCAGACACCACTAAAACCAATAGGAGGCCATTAAATTAGTAGTCACAACTCTTTCTCTAAATAAAACACCAAACTCAAGCAGTTTTATTGGTCATTCAAAGTTTCAAAGAGAAAATCATTTAATTCTTAAACAAAAATCCTAGAAGAATATAAAAAGTAAAGCTTTTCTTTCACCTGTGATACTAAATAATTACACACACACACACACACACACACACACACACACACACACACGACAGGAACAATCGCATAAGTAAATATACTAAGCCCATTTTACTCATGAATAAAAATAAAAATTCCAAAAAGTACTAATTAACACAAGCCAATATTGTGTATTAAAATGATACATCATGATAAAATCAGATTTTTTAATGCAAGCCAAGTTTAATATTAGAGAATGCAAAATATCATTCACTACATTTACATTTCAGTATTATTGCCTCAAAAGATATAAAACCATAAATGAAATACTATTAGAACTCAACATTCTAAATTTAAGAATGACAACAAAAACCAAAGCTAAAAATCCAAGTACTTGGAATCTTTTTAAATATTTTATTGGTGCATTATAATTATACATCATATTGAGGTATAGAGCGAAAGGAATATACATGTACACAATACTTGGAGCGTTTCCATCTGGATCCCACCCATCTTCCTTCCCTTCCCTGCAGATGTCTTTGAGATTGGCATTAGCAATTTAATATATGTATGTAGCATCATTTCAGCTTTACCATTTTTATGTCTCTAAGTACTTGTAATCTTAAAAAATAAGAAAAATTAAAAACTCAAATTTTAGATCAGGATGTTGAAGATAAAAACTATGAAAAATATCAAACTGAAAATAACTGCATATTCAATGTGGCCAAGCTCTATTAAGAGATAAATTGATATTTACATATATATTAGTATAAACCAACTTAAACATCACTTATAGTTTAGTAATATATGTTTATTATGTCTGAACAAATAGCACAAATTATTTAAAACAAATGGGTGGTATTAAAGTTTTTCTAAAAGTCATATTCAGGCAACCGTCCATGGGCGGCTGGCTTTATTGCTTTGAGCGTGAGGTAACGCAGAGCATTGTGGCAGAAGGGCATGCTTCTGTGCTCAGTTCATGGAAGCCAGGAAGGAGAGAGAGAAGGAAGAAGGGAGAAGGGAGAGGAGAGAGAAACAGAGGCAGAGAGAAGGAGGAGGAGGAGGAGGAGGAGGAGGAGGGGGAGGAGGAGGAGACAGAAGGAGAAAGGATAGGATAGGAAGGAGAGGAGAGGAGAGGAGAGGAGAGGAGAGGAGAGGAGAGGAGAGGAGAGGA
>PVLC010000931.1:0-25055 GCA_004027655.1 Graphiurus murinus | reverse complement strand
ATCCTATCACTTCCCCAAAGCCCCATCTCTGGATATTGCTGCACTGGGGACCATTAGTCTTTGGGGAGCACTTCATATCAGAACCATAATACCCATGATAATGCTGCGTCTGTTTGTTTGTTTTACTTTGTTGTTGTTGTTCTTGTTTTTAATGTACTCCTGTGTATTGTCCTATTGGCAAGGGTGAACCATGTGAAAAACCTCAGGGGTGCAGATTTGTATCTTTATTTTAAAGCAAGATTATATAATCATAGCAGAGAATTATTCTTATTTGCATTTAAGAATACATGTGCATAAGTCATTTGTAGTGTCACGTGCCTGTGAGCCCAGTACTTGGGAGGCTGAGACAGGAGGATCACAGGTTCAAAGGCAGCCTCAGCAACTTAATGAGACCTTGTTTTCAAATAGAATATAAAACAGGTCTGGAGGTATAGCCCAGAGGTAAAAGGCCCCTGGTTTCCATCCTCAGTACCACAAAAATAAATAAATAAATATAATAAAGCTAGCCTCAGCAACAACTTAGTGAGACCCTCAGCAACTTAGCAAGACCCTGTTTCAAGATAAATAAAAAGGGCTAGGGCTAAAGGTTGCTGATAAAATGCCTCTGGGTCTATTCCCCACTACCAAAAACAAAATGTATGTGTATATAAACATACTATGTGAATGGAATGCAACATTATATATAACTAATTTTTTAACCCAGGGCATAAATAATCTTTGCTATTTTATTGATTATTCATTGTCTGGTAAACCCTATTTCCAGCATCATCTAAGTATTGTTCTCCTCTATGTCTTTTGGGACTAACTAAACCTGGAAATGCAGGAGGCTCAGGGAAAAGTGGAGCTTCCCTTGTCTTTCAATTATAAGATTCACTTTATTTATTTATTTATTTATCTATTTATTTATTATTTTGGTACTGGGGATTGAACCTTGAGGAATTCTATCTCCTAGCTACACCATCAGCCTTTTTATTTATTTGTTTACTTATTTATTTTTATTTTGAAACAGGGTATCACTAAGTTGCTGAGGTTGGCCATGAACCAGTGATCCTCCTGGCTCAGCCTCCCAAGTACTGGGATTGCAGGTATGTACCACCATGTCCAGCTTACCTATATATTTTAAATGGGTGGGTTGTTATGATACAGTAAGGATAGTGCCCATTGGTGAATAAAGGAATCAATGTTGCTTCTCTTGCTTAGCAATAAATTCCTGCAGAAAATTATTTTACCTCTGTGAACAATTCCCATTTTTGTAATCCTCTAAATCAAGAGTTGGCAAATGTTTCTTTTCTATGGTAGTAAATACTTGAGGCTGTGCAGGCTTTTTCATCTCTTTTGTAACTTCTCAACTCTAGGGTTACAATGTAAAAGGAGCCATAGACAATATGAGAATAAATAGGCATGGCTAGATTCCAGTAAAATTTTATAGATATTGAAATTTAAATTCCATGTAAGTTTAACGTGTTGGGAAATATTTTTCTTTTGATTTTTTCAACCATTTAAAAATCATTCCTAGCTCATAGGCCATATAAAAGCAAGCTACAGACTAGATTTGATCCATGAGTTCTGTTTTGATGACCTTGATCTAGATCCCACCCAAGAATAAAATTCCCTTTGTCTTTTTTGGTTCTGGAATAGAAGAAGAGTAAGCCAGACCTTAAGTGGAGAATTAAAGTATATAATAATAATAAGTATATGAGTAAGAATAATCAGGAGGCTTTTGGGAAATTGCAGAATGCTACACGATGAAGTGATGTTTATAGAAGTGTACAAGCAACTAGTCAAGGTGAAGGATGATGGGGAAAAAGGAACAATTCAAAAGAGTATACTCTCCTGGCTGATGACCAGAATATCTAAGCAAAATATCTCTGACTTGAACATAAATGTAGCAAAATGATTAAAAACCTTCAGGAATAAGTAGAGATGACAACAGACCAGATAGTCTATTTGTCTGTGAATGCATTTGCCTGTGTATCAGCCATTAACACACAGAAGTACTCAGAAACCATGGACTGACCACAGAGAAGATAAGACATGCCTCACAGTACAGATGGCCCGTGACATATGGTAGTTTGACTTAAGCATTTTTCAATTTTACAATGATATGAAAGCAAAACATACTGAGTAGAAATTGTATTTTGAATTGTGAATTTTTTCCTCTCCCTGTGCTTGTGATAGGTGACACAATACTATCTTGGTGCTGGGCAGCAGTAGGGGGCTTCAGCTTCTTGCTAGGCACGTGATCAAGAGGGTAAATAATTGTTACTGTACAGTGCATTGTGTTGACACAGTATTCAGTAAAATACACGAGATATTCAGTAATTTATTATAAAATAGGTTTTGTGTTAGATGACTAATGTGAGTGTTCTGAATACGTTGAAGGTAGGCTGGGCTAAGCTCTGACCCTTGATAGGTTAGGTATATTATAAGCACTGTGTGTGTGTGTTACTGGGGATTAAACCCAGGGGTGTTCTCCCTCTGAACAACACCCCCAGTCCTATTTTAGTTTTTATTTTGAAACAGGAGCTTGTTAAGTTGCTTGAGGGCCTCACTAAGTTGTTGAGGCCAGCCTTGAGCCTGCGGTCCTATTGTCTCAGCCTCCCAAGTACTGAGGTCACAGGCATGCACCATCACACCTAGCTTACTAGAAGCATTTTTAATTTAGGATGTTTTCAACTTACAATGGGCTTATGGGGACATAACCTACTGTGAACAGTGGAACATCTGTATGTGTTTGTGAGAAAGATAAGCAATGACATGAACAAAGGGTACATAAGAATAAAAGCATTTTAATTTAGCTTGCAAATGAGCTGCATGTTGTACTGGGATGTAAGCTACTCAGGAAATGTCACATGATAATAAGAAATGATGCAAGAATAGGCTGGCATATTGGACACTGATTGATGTATGTGCCAACAGAGGACAGAAACTACTAATATTATTTAAGTGGATAATAGCTGAATTCAAAGCATAGAAAGGAATAAACTATCAATATCTGCATTAAATGGTTATGTGTTCTACAGAGTATAATTTTGTAATATGAGTATGGATTAGTGTGACCAGGGTCTCTGATTAGCATTATTCTTCCTGGCCAATGTCTTCAAGGGCTTCAGTGTGATATGCCTGTAAAAAGATATCAATTTATTTTTCTATTTTGTAGCAATTTGATAAGAAAATTCCAAACATATGACTTGATTTGGCCCAGCATGTAGATAAATTATGTTGCAAGGTGTTAACATAGCTGTAATTCAGCAAAGCTGTATTCACCATGACTTGTATTATGCAGCAAGAAAATGCAGACACACTGGAAATATTTTTACAAGTATATTTCATAAATAAAAGTAATAAAGAGTACTGTCTAGACACAGTGGTACATGCCTGTAACCCCAGTACTTGGGAGGCTCAAACAAAAGAATCACAGGTTCTAGGCCAGCTTCAGCAACTTAGCAAAGCCCTTAGCAACTCAGAAAGTCCCTGTTTCAAAATCTAAACAGTAAAATAAAATAGGACTTGGAGTGTAGCTCTGAGGTAGACTGCCCCTGGGTTCAATTCCCAGTACAAGAAAAAAATTATGTATCTATAGCTTCTTTATACAAAAAGTATTATATTCTTAAAAATTTTTTTAATTAAGTGGAATTTGTAAATATAAAATGAACCATTTTGAGTTCCTTTGTGATAAAATGTTAATTCAGTGTTGAACTTTTGGAGGAACCAACAGTTTCCTACAGTGGCTGCATCGTTAACATTATCACTGAAAATACATGAGGATTCAAATTTTTCATATCCTCACGAATATCTGTTGTTTTAATTAAAGCCTTACAAGTTGGGTGTGAAATAATCTTATTCTGATTTTAATTTGTATTTACCTAATAAAGTTGGTGTTGAGCATTTTACACATGCTATTATTTGGCCATTTGTGAAATTTTGGAGAAATGTCTATACCGATCCTTTATCCATTTTTTTACTCTTTTTTTTTTTTTAGTTATAAGTTCTTATTCTAGATATTAGATTCTTACTAGATATATGATTAGCAAATGTTTTCTTCCATTTGATAGGTTATTTTACCTCTTCCTTTTCTTACTTAATTGTTCTGGCCAGACCTTTCAGTCCAATTTTTTTTCTTGTTAATCTGTTTTTTTATTTTTTATTGATGCATTGTAATCATATATACTTGTTAAGTACAAGCTGATAAAGGCATACATGCACATATTTCTCATTTAACTCTTCCCCAATTCTCGCCCCACTCCCTTGCCCTCCCTCCTTCTCAGGTTCAGTTTAGTGATTGATTTTGATATGTTTATGAAAGTACATCATGTGCATTAGGGTGTCCCCCCCACTCCCATATCACCTTCAGTTAAGTCAACTTCTTTGCTCATCTAAGGTTTCTCCTTCTTCATCTGGAGTCCCTCTTATGTCCCATCTTCTCCCTAGCATCCACATATTAGGGAGAATATACAATTTTTTTACTTTTCGTGACTGACTAATCTCACTTAACATAATGTTTTCCAGTTCCATCCATTTCCCTGCAAATGACATGATTTTGTTCTTCTTTATGGCTTGGTAGAATTCCATTGTGTACATATCCCATAGTTTTGTAATACAATCATCTGTCGATAGACATTAATTAAAAAATGGGCAAAGGATCTAAATAGACACTTCAAAAAAGAAAAAATACAAATGACCAATAAATGTATGAGGAAATGTTCAACATCATTAGCAATCAGAGAGATGCAAATCAAAACTACCCTGAGATTTCACCTGACTCCAATCAGAATGGCAATCATCAAATACATGAACAACAACAAATGCTGGCGAGGGTGTGGAGAAGTGGGAACCCTAATACATTGTTGGTGAGATTTCAGATTAGTGCAACCACTTTAGAAAACAGTATCTAGGATCCTCAAATGAATGGGAATGAACCTACCATATGCTCCAGCAATACCACTTCTGGGTATCTACCCAAAACAATGGAAACCAAACTATCAGAACAATACTTGTGCATCTATGTTTATAGCTTCACAATTTACAATTGTCAGTCCAATTTTTAATAGCAGGAGTGAAAAAGAAAACATCTTTATCTTGTCCCTGATCTTAGTGGCAAGGCTTTCAGTCATTTATTTATTATTTATTTATTTATTTATTTATTTAGTGTTTTATAACTGAATATGATAGCTGTGTGTTCCTCACACTTGCCTTTTATCCTGAAAGAAGTTGCACCTATTCTAGTTTGTTGAGCATTTTTATCATAAAACAATTGTTGAATTTCATCAAATACATTTTCTTTCTCAATTGAGATGATCATGTCATTTTTTTCCTTCATTCTATTAATGTGGCGCATCACACTGATTAATTTTATATGTTGAACTACCCTTGCATTGCTGAGATAAAGTCTCACTTGGTCACGTCACATAATATTTTTAAATAAAGAATTGAATTCAGGCTGAATTCTTTGCTAATATTTTGTTGAGGATGTTTGCATATATATTTATAAGAGATATTGGTCTGGTGTTTTCCTGTCATCTTTGTCTGCTTTTAGTATTAGTGTAATACTATATTAACCTCATAGAATGTGCTCAAAAGTATTCTTTCCTCTTCTATTTCTTAGAAGAGTTTAATTTATCTTGGTGTGGAGCTCTTTGTATTTATCTCTTTTGGAGATTGCTGAGATTCTTTGTGTAGATCCATTTCTTTTATCAAATTTGGGGTAATTTGGGCCAATATTTATTTTCAAATACTCTTCATATGAAGCCAAGCATGGTGGTGCATGCTTGTAATCACAGTACTGGGGAGACTGAGACAGGAGGACTGCAGGTTCAAGGCCAGCCTCAGAAACTTAGTGAGACTTTGTTTCAAAATAATAAATAAAATGGAGCTGGGGGTATAGCTCGGGGGTAGAACACTACTGTGTTCAGTCGCCAGTACCACACACAGACACACACACACACACACACACACACACACACACACACACACACACTCTTGGCGCTCCTGTCTCCACTTGTCTCTCTATGACTACCAATATGCAGGCTTTGGTGTGCCTGGTGGTGCCTCATGGGTCTTTCAGTCTCTGCATTTTTCTTTATTCTTTTTGTGTGTTTTTTGTTTTGTTTTTTTCCAGTTTGTTTATCAGATTGGATCATTTCAATTGGCCTACCTTTAAGTTCAATGGTTTTTCTCTCTGCTTGTTCCAATCTGCTATTTAAACAAACTAGTGATTTTTCATTTCTATACTTTTCAGCTTCAGAAATTCCATTTCTTTTGTTTCTATAATTTCTATATCTTTATTAATATGCTCTTTTATTTGAATCATTTGCCTCATTTCATTGATCTCTTTGTCCATTTTTTTTTCCATCAGCTCTTTGAGCATCTTTAAGACAGTTGATGTAAAGTCTTTTCTAGTAACCCTGCACTCCCTCAATGGCGATTTCTGTGGATAAGCCTTACTTTTTTGTTTGTATGCATCTTATTTTTGTTGTAGTTGAAAACTGAACATTTGAGGAGCACATCTGGAAATCACCTCTTCACTCTTTTGAGGATGTGTTTTTGTTGTTTATTGTGGTTTGTAGTTGTTTGTTTAGTGAATTTTATAAACTATTTTTGTAAAGTTTATATTTTTGTCATTTATAATTTCTGAAGTCTCTGTTACTTAAATTTGTCATTAGTGTTTCACCATAAATTTCTGGAAATGCCTGGATCTTCATAACCTTGTAAAAAAAAAAAAAAAAAAGGAAGGAAGAAAACGTGGAGGGAAGGAAGGAAGGAAGTAAGTTTTTTATACTTTCTTCTTTAAAATTTTTAAAATTCCTTCCTTTCTTCCTTCCTACTTTTCCCCTTTTTGATTCACTAATCAGTTTGTTGCTACAAACATTTTACTATTTCCCATAGTTCTGTCAGTTGATTCTGACAGTTTATGCCTGTTTTTACAGTTTTTGTGGAAGGACAGGCCTATTGTTTTGGTTTCTTTTTAATTTGGTCTTGAACTCTACCTATTGAGAGTGGCTGTAAGCCCAAATAGTTGCTCCATTGGAGAGCCATGACAGAGGAGAAATATATATTCAGGTATGTCAGCCAGGTGGGATGCAATGAGGAGGTGAAACCAAAATTCATGGAACATTAAAAAGGTATTACCTGCAGATCCCACAGAAGCTGGGAAGTCAATGATGAGCTCAAAGGATGTCTAAAGGGAGCAGGAAGCTCAACCAGTTGGTGGAGAATGAGAAAAAGAGGAGTGACCCATGGGACAATCCTTTTTTTTTTTTAGAGGATCATAAATGTTATATTTTATGCTACTTTGAGTTGATGTGAATTAGCTTTGTGAAAAACATTCACAAAGGAGGGCGCTTATTTACATGACTCTGGTGCTGACCACTAAATTTTATTATGATCAGCTGGCTAGCTGGGGGATATGTAGGTTTTTAACTCTGTAATATGAAGAACAAGTGGACTATAGCTCAAACAATTGCCTATGGAAGGGAAGTTTTAACTAGGCAAAATATGTTGGGATCTGACTAGTTTCAAACAATTTATGTCATGGATTTTGAAGCAGCAACTATATTAAACAAATTCATGACCAGGACATCTTAGTTGCTTACAAATTTTTGCAATTGCCTATGGAAGGGAAGTTTTAACTAGGCAAAATATGTTGGGATCTGACTAGTTTCAAACAATTTATGTCATGGATTTTGAAGCAGCAACTATATTAAACAAATTCATGACCAGGACATCTTAGTTGCTTACAAATTTTTGCAATTGTGGATAAAACTTCTATAAATACTTATGTGCAGGTGTTTGTATAGATTTAAGTTTTCATTAAACTCTTTTGGAAAAATACCAAGTAGTGAAATTCTTTGATTATATATTTAGTTTTGTGTGGAACTACCCAAATGCCTTCCAAAGTGGCTGTATAATTTATGTTCCAACCAGCAATTAATAAAAGTTTATACTGTCCCATCTCCTCCCCAGCACTTAATGTTAGTGTTGTGAATTTGGGCCATTCTAATAGGTATGTGAAGGTAACTCACTCTTTTGTCTGTACTTTTGCCAATACTATATTGTCCTGATTACTTCAGTTGAGTCACCTTCTTTGCTCATCTAATGTTTCTCCTTCTATAGTCCCTCATATGACCCACTTTTTCCCTGGCTTCTACATATTAGGAGAACATACAATTTTTACTTTTTGTGACTGACTAATCTCATTTAGTATAATGTTTTCCAGTTCCATCCATTTCCCTGCAAATGACATGATTATGTTCTTCTTTATGGCTGAGTAGAATTCCATTGTGTACATATCCCATAGTTTTGTAATCCATTCATCTGTTGATGAACATCTTGGCTGGTTCCATAGCTTGGCAATTGTGAATTGTGTAGCTATAAACATAGATACACATGCATTAGTCTGGTAGTTTGGTTTCCATTCTTTTAGGTAGATAACCAGAGTGGTATTGCTGGGTCATATGGTAGGTTCATTCCCATTTGTCTCAGGATCCTCCATACTGCATTCTGATGAGGGTGTGGAGAAGTGGGAACCCTAATACATTGTTGATGGGATGGCAGATTAGTACCTCCATACTGTTTTCCAAAGTGATTGCACTAATCTGTCATCCCACCAGCAATGTATTAGGGTTCCCACTTCTCCATACTCTCACCAGAATTTGTTGTTGTTTATGTTTTTAAGGATTTCTATTCTAATTAAGGCGAGGTGGCATCTCTGGGTGGTTTTGATTTGTGTCTCTCTGATTGCTAATGAGGTTGAATATTTTTTCATGCATTTATTGGCCATTTGTATTTCTTTTTTTTTTTTTTTTTTTTTTTGCGGTACTGGGGATTGAACTCAGGGGCATTCTACCTCCGAGCTATACCCCCAGCCCTATTTTTTATTCTTTATTTTGAAACCCAGTCTCACTAAGTTGCAGAGTGCCTCACTAAGTAGCTGAGGCTGGCTGCGAACCCGGATCCTCTGGTCTCAGCCTCCCAAATGCTGGGATTACAAGCGTGCGCCACCACGCCCGGCCCATTTGTATTTCTTCTTTTATGAAGTGTCTATTTAGTTCACTTGCCCATTTTTATTAGTTTTCTTAGTGATGAGTTTCTTGAGTTCTCTGTATATTCTAGATATTAGTCCTCTATTAGAGGAGTATTTGGCAAAAATCTTCTCCCATTCTGTTGACCTCTGTTGAGGTACTTGATAGTTTCCTTGCTTCATAGAAGTTCTTCAGTTTAATGCAACCCCACATAGATTTTCCCTTGAATTTCTCTCTCTGTCATTACAGGCACCGAGTGCTTTTGGTGCCTCTCCCGCTGCATGTTTGAGTCTCTGAGCTCTCCACAGGGTCTGTTGTGTGCCACTCTCTGTCTATGAAGACAGCAAGTACCACTTGCCTGGATCCAATGTAAGTCTGCGTTTTCCCAGGCCCTGTCTCTCTCTCTCTCTCTCTCTCTCTCTCTCTCTCTCTCTCTCTCTCTCTCTCTCTCTCACACACACACACACACACACACACACAGGTGGCAGGTGTCCTATGTAATCACATGGCATTCTCTCTAAAGGCCCTGTAATGATTCTATGCCCTATGCGCTATGGGCCTGTCCCACACCTCTGCTCCAACCCAACTACTACAGCTGCACTGCTTGCTTACAGCTGAGCATTGCTCTGGCTCTCTGGAGGGAGAGGTGGGCTGAGCTGCTATTACCAGGCAAATTCTGGCCAGGTATCCAGGCAGTTGAATCTCTGCCCAATGTATATTAAGATGCAGACCACTTAGGATGTGGGGACCTGTAGCTACTTACTCCACATCAAGTCTCTGCCAGCATTCCAGGTACAGTGTGGAAGTATGGACAGGTCAAGATGACCTGGCTGGCACTGGTCCATAGGTGCAGCATATGCAAGACTCTTTGTTCTTCCCTGTTCTGGCTTCTGAGTTTTATTCCACCGCAGTTCAAATTTCTGTTGCTTTGTTCAAATTTTTTGCTGCTTTTTTTTCTTGTCAAGAAGTTACTTTCACAGCAGTTGCATTTCGAGTTTTACAGCACCTGAGCTGTGCTGCTTCTCTCAGTCACCATCTTGAGGGCTCTCCCCAATTTCTTTCTTTTTTTTTTTTTTTTTTTTTTGTGGTATTGGGGATTGAACTCAGGGGCATCCTACCTCCGAGCTATACCCCCAGCCCTATTTTTTATTCTTTATTTTGAAACAGGTTCTCACTAAGTTGCAAAGGCCCTCACTAGGTAGCTGAGGCTGGCCTCGAACCTGGATTCTCCTGTCTCAGCCTCCCAAAAGCTGGGATTACAAGTGTGCGCCACCATGCCCGGCTCCCCAATTTCTTAATTAATGGAACAAATACAAATGAAAACAATAGGCATTTGGGGGGGCAGAGAGAGAAAATCTTTAAGTACGTGAACTAATTCATATATTAATTAAATGAGGCATTCTACAATGTATACATATTTCTCTCTCTCTCTCTCTTTTTAATGTGTGGTTCTGGGGATTAAACCTAGGGGATTCTACCACTGAGTTATACCCCTAACCCATTTTATTTTTTATTTTGAAGCAGTGTCTCACTAACTTACCTTGCAGTGGCTTAGAACTTAGGATCTCCTTGTCTCTGCCTCTTGAGTACTGGAATTATAGGTATGTGCCACCATGCCTGGCATTTATACATATTTCAAAACTTCATTTGTATAAAATATACATATATGAATTTCTTAGTGAATTAAAAATTCTAAAAAACAAACAAGAATGATAACATCTAAATCCTAAAGTTGATGATGGCATAAGGAAATTATATACATATATATATACATTTTAATATTCTTGGAAAGAGTAATGTTACAGTCTTTAAAAAGCAGTTTGGGATTATATATTGGAAGGCTTTTAATTCTGTCTACCTTTAGGAAATTATTCTAACAAAATACATATGTAAATTTAAAGTTATAAATCTCATCTTTATGTATAGCAGTGAAAATTTGGAAGCAAGGATATTAGTCTAATAAATTATCACATTTATGTAATATAATACCATGCAGGTATGAATGTAATAATAAAAAACAACTTTTCTAATTAATATAGGAAGCAAAATATTTATGATAAATTATTAAATTTATAACCAAGTTAAATGATTTATTTATGATAATTCTTTATTTATCATGTCTATATATGTAAATAGACTGGATAACCAGGACATTAACAGTACTATTCTCTGAGTAGTGAGATTATCAGTGATATATTTTCTTTTTGAATTGTTCCCATTTCTTAAACGTCCTACAATAAGCACGTGTCATTTATTTTAAAAGCTGTTAAAAATTGCATTGCATAATGATAGAGCTTACCGATCCTCTTTCTTTCCAATCTCCAATTTATGCCTTTTCTAATCACAGACAATGTCAAGAAATTGAGAGAGCCGAGCTCAGTTGAGGAATGAGATTCCAGAGGAACATCACTAATGAATAAGGGTAGAAAAGTAGATGAAAAAGTCTAAACAAATAGGCTAACAAGTTAGGGTAGATTGGCAATATGGTCAGTAACTGGCAAGTTGTTACTTACATAAAGTAAATATAGTAGGAGAACCAGAGAAAGCTGATTGAGAGTGCTGAGTCCTTCTTTGCAATGGCTTTGCACATATTTTCTCTGACTTTACCAAGAGCCACTGGTAGCACACAGCAAGGTACCGCTAGATGGGATCCTGTTGGCACTCAGCTATCATCATCCAGAAATGAATAAGGAGCTAGGCTAGTCACACCTTGCAAAGTATACCAGTCTATTTGTGGCATGAAAACAGTAAGAAAGCAGTAGCAAAGCAGTTAGAGCTGTGCAGAGAATTCTAGTTGCAAAGTAGAAATATTTAATCCAATACTCCCTCTGCCAAATGGAATTGATAATATTTCTTATTTAGTATTATGCATTTTATTATAAAACCTCCTTGAAGGCATCGACTCTCTTTCCATAAATATGGAACAAATACTTTACTATTATCAATTTGAAATTATTCCAAATATTTTTTCTAAGGGTAATCATAGGTTGTGGTCCATCCCTGCATCCAATTACAGATCAGAAAAGGTAATTTGACCAGCTTCCAATAGAAAGAGAGTAGGGAGCTTCAACAATATTTCATTATCTCATTGGAAAATACCACATCTGGATATGAGAAAATGATCTATCAAAATGCTGACATATAATGATTTTTATAGAATGAAATAAAGAGAACATCATAAAACACTCTTGAAGGAATGCAAATTTCTCAACTGATCAATCATTGATACCAAAATGGATTTTAGAAACTGGCAAAAAAAAAAAGATTTCAAAGAATATGTTTAATAAGGGAAAATTATAAAGGAGGTAAATAGTAAATTAAATCCTCATTGGGTATAATATAGAGAATTAACACTTCAAATTTTAAATTCAAATTTTAAGAATTTGAATTCAGGAAGAAGTTAAAAGGTACAAAACATAAATGCTACCAAAGGGAAAGATGGTAGCTTGGGAGAGAGGGAAGAGATCTGTTTCACAAATGATAGGATTGCTGAACAATTAAATCAGAATACTTGAACAGAAACTATTATCAAGTATATAATTTTTAAAAATCACTTTCCCAAAAATATACTTGTGTGCATTGATTTTAAGAGAGTTTATACATCATTAATGCAAAGAGATCCACTCCAAGATCAAAATTTTGAATGATTAAAGTACAGAAATGTATCCATGGGGGAGCCTAATGATGACATCCATGTATCTTAATAAAGGCATAGAACCTCAGGTCCCCATCCTGATCCCCACTTACTACTGGAGCTCCCTGCTCTCCCCGGACTTCCTGTGGGGAACCCCTCTGATCCCTTGCCCTTCTACAATGTGAGGAACCAGGTGAGGGGCCCTCACCAGACATGACCTGCTCATACCATGACTCCTGAACAGTGAGAAATCAACTTGTACTGTCTAAAAGCTACCAACTGTGGTTGTCGTAAACTTATTTAATAGAGCTGCTACTCCAGCATCCATTTTTAGATCCAACATCAGTTATTTGAAACCAATCACCTTTGGGCCAGCTAAAACTTCAACTCAAGTAGTTGTCTGAGAAATAGTCTACTTGTTTCTTATCTCATTGACCCAAAACCTAACACATTCCATAGCTGTGATGAAACCTACTGGTCAGCACTAGGGCCTCTAAGTTCCCTCCTTTAAGTGTTTTCTTTAAACAAGCCAATCTCCAGTATCCATGGGGGAGCCTAATGATGACATCCGTGGATCTTTATAAAGGCATAGAACCTCAGGTCCCCATCCTGATCCCCAACTACTGCTGGAGCTCCCTGCTCTCCCTGGACTTCCTGTGGGGATCCCCTCTGATCCCTTGATATATCTGTGGGGACCCATGAGTGATCAGTGTCTTTTACTTCTGGCATTTCGGTTTCAATTCCTAATTGTGACTCACCTGATTGACATACCCCAATCTGAATGTCCTCCAGTTGGGGCTTTTGTAGAGAATGGCAGTCTTGGCTTGTGGCCATTCTCAAGAGAGGACTCTCAAGACCAAATTAGAAAGAAACCATACAATAAAATCACAAAAATGGTATTTTTTTATAGCACCTGAACAGATTAAAACAGATAAATAAATGGGTTATCAAACATGAAAAGTGATTGTAAGAGCAATAGGCAAAAATAAACCTCATAAACCGTTTATCCTGACCAACAACTTGGGATTTCTTTTGATTTTAAAAAAGATCACATGACATATGTCGGATGATATCATCAGTGCACAAAATTATATATGTTCTGATTATGTGACTATTGATAGGGCTTTATACACATTTATAGGCATGTGGAAAAAATGAACAAAACGTTTGCAATGAATATTAAGATTATGTTGATTTTTAAACATTCTTCAATGTAATTACAACCATAAATTAAAACTATAAAGCTATATACTGTGCAATGAAAACTTGCCTGGCACACTTAGCTGAAGATTGAAGTAAGAATGAAAATAATACTATTTAACTAATAGGGAACATTTTAATAACTGTTGTTATATAAATAAAAAGGAAAGGGACCAGCATACTTTTAAGAACCTGGTAGATAAAGAATATCATTTTAAATCTCTAGGGAAAATTTATGTTATCCTGGGCAGCCTTTGGATTCAAATTGTGTAAAATGTGCTGAGCAGTTTTGCAGATATCAATGCCCAGTGAGTTATTTTTTACTTCAAAATTAAGACAGATACATCAATACACAGTCAAACAATACTGCTAAGGTAGCATGATTTAAATAATGAGCCAAACTTGCACGGAATCAGCATGATCTTTCTTTTGGGATAAAGTTAAGTGACTATAACCAAGATGAAATGCTAGCCAAGAGAGGTGAAACCCAGTTGTAGCATGCTGGAAGACAGTTGTACATGGACAAATAACAATAATAATAGTGATAATGGGTGGCTTATTTACTCAAGATGTCAGACAACTTATAAAGTAAGAAAGTAGGATCAGAATGTTGACAGATCCGACCAATAAACATCTACTCAACTCTGAAAATGTTCTAAGTACCCTGGTTTGGAAAAGCTTGCTGGGCACATTTTGTACACTTCAGTCATGCTTACATAATTTATAACCATATGTTTTCTCTAGTATGAGTATAATGAGAATTAATTAAAAAACTAATAATTATAACCAGTTTAAATAATAGGGAAACATATTGAGTAATATAACTCAAAATTCAAGAGCAGGGCAAACTGAGTTTGGCTGATCTAATATTCTACCAGAGTCATCAAGCCCCAAGTCTTTCCATTTTTCTGCTGTGACTTCCATCATCACCTTCCCTTCCAAGGTTAATTCCCTGCCTAGTCCTAGGATGGCTTTCAGTAGCAACTGAAGATATTTGCATATTTGTTCAGTGAATATAAGTGAGGATGCCCTCTAAAAGTTCTTCCAGAACAGTGGAGAGGAAATTTCCCACCAGCTCACTACAAATGCTGTTAGTTTCAATCTTTTGAGTCCTGCCCAAGTCTGTCTCTGAGCCAAAACTAAAAATGGGACTGAGATGGGCATTAGAACTGCCAGGCCCAGTCTTGCAGCTTTCTATGAGGCCCTTAAACTGAGATGTAGTTAATATTGGGATCCATTTTGGAAGGAAAAAGATCATGGATTTTGGCTAGTAAACAGAACATTTACTATAATGTTCCCAAAAGGAAAAGGTTTCTTTTTTAATGTCCATGCATATATGAGGGGGAATAAAATAGTATTAGCCAGAGACATTTCCCAGTGACAATTTGTCAGTTGTCACCAAGGAGCAGGTATAATTCAAAACTTTCAAAGATGTGCTTCGAAATGGAGATTTCCTGCCTGGCACACCTCAGTGGGACAAGCAGGAAGTCATGAGCTGCCCTTCAAGCTAGGCCTCCCTTACCTTTTGTTCTGTACAGGACTCACCCATCTTCTCTGAGCAGAGCTCTCTATCTGATGGCATGACTTGGGCACTCTCAAACATTTAAGTGATTGAATCATTTGGAGTAGAATGCATGATGACCCTGTTAGCTGGTCTGAAGGCTTGCACCACTGGAAAAATGGGTCATATCTTTTGTACCACCAGTACTTTTTGCTCTTCAGTGTTTTCGACACCCACCTAGTGCTTAATGGATAAGTGGAATACTTAAGAACCCTCATGTGATCAAAAGTTAACTTAAAAATAATTATTTTAATGGCAGGAGGGGTGGTTAGGTCTAGAAAAATGAAGAATAAATAAAGCCAGGCATGGTGGCACATGCTTATAATCCCAGTACTTGGGAGACTGAGACAGGAGAATGACAAGGTTTGCAGCCAGCCTCAACAACTTGGTGAGGCCCTCTGCAACTTAGTGAGACTCTGTTTCAAAATAAAGAATAAAATAGGGCTGAGGATATAGCTTAGAGGTAGAATGTCCTGAGTTCAATCTACAATACCACAAAAATAAATACATAAATAAATAAATAAAATTTAACATGTAGATATTTCAATTTAAGGGAGTTTTATTGTCCTTAAAACATAAAATTCAGCCAGGTGTAGTGGCACACATTTGTAATTCCAGTACTTGGGAGGTTGAAAAAGGAGTATTGTAGGTTCGAAGCCAGCCTCAGCAACTTAGTGAGACTCTCAGCAACGTAGAGAGACCTTGTTTTCAAATTAAAAAAATGAAATAGATTTGGGGGTGTAGCCTGGAAGTAGAAGGCCCCTGGGTTCCATCCCCAGTAGCGCACACACACACACACACACACACACACACACACACACACACACAGGCACACACAGGTAAAGTTCAAATATTATTGATCAAATCCAATTCAACTATCATAGTGCTATATCCATATATCTATATACTTAAATATATGTAAAATATTTTGCAGGAGTGGTCATAAATATATTACTTTTATGAAATTTTTACATTAAACAAACCAAGAAGTTCTTAAATAAACTATATTGTCTACACTTTTTATTCATATTGATGCAATGCTTTTTCCTAATCTCATCTAATTCTGAATGTTGCTTGCTTATAACTAGCAAGGCTAGCACAAACTAGCAAATGCATACATAAAGTATAGGAAGGGTTCCCCCAAGTTTATTACAAGAATCATATTCAATTCTAGTGATATGTAATGTCCTATTCCCAGAAAACAAAATACCTAAAATTAATTTACATTAGACTCCATTCATCACAGTTGTAAAGGTCCATGGAAGGAAAACAGACTTAGGTCCATAACCTCACCCAGAGAATGCCTTTTACCATCCTCCTGGACATTGTTCCCATGGTGCACAGTGAAGTTCAGTCACCCCACCATGTCCAGTTCCCCCAGGGAAAAGAGGAAGACTGACAGGAGCACTCAAGAACTGTCATAAGACCCAGCCTGGTGCCACAGGGGCCCTTTGGTCACATTCCATCTGTGATGACTCAGTAATGTGCTCCCTCTGCCTGTCAGAGGGGACAAAGAAGAGCACGTACTGGCCGAGTGACCTGTGATGGTTTTAATTTTTGTTCCTATAGAAAAAGGGCAGAGCTGATTCTAGAGGACACACTATTTATAAACACTGACATCTGGAGTTTCTTTGCTCATATACCTGAATGTTAGAAATCAACCCAACTTGAATTTTATGTTTGAAAGAAAAATAATTATCAAAGCTAATTCTATATTGGATGTTTTTTTAATTTTTGATTATTTATTCTTAACTCTGATAATAATCCTTGATGAGGAAGGGAATTGTTATTATTTATCAAGAAAAAATTCAGCCGGGCGTGGTGGCGCACGCTTGTAATCCCAGCATTCGGGAGGCTGAGAATGGAGGATCCGGGTTCGCGGCCAGCCTCAGCTACCTAGTGAGGCACTCCGCAACTTAGTGAGACCTGGTTTCAAAATAAAGAATAAAAAATAGGGCTGGGGATGTAGCTCGGAGGTAGAATGGCCCTGAGTTCCATCCCCAGTACCGCAAAAAAAAAAAAAAGAAAAAAAAAAAGAAAAAATTCAGCCAGGTAAAGTTGTACATGCCTATAATCACAGTACTTGAGAGGCTGAGACACAAAGACGACAGGTTTGAGGAAAGCCTCAACAACTTAGTGATACTCTATTTCAAAATAAAATAAAGAAATAAAAAGAGCTGGGGGGTCGAAGGTAGAATGCCTTTGTGTTCTATCCCAAGGAAGGAAGGAAGGGAGGGAGGGAGGAAGGGGAAGGAGGGAGGGAGGAAGAAAGGAGAGAAAGAAAAAAAAAGAATTCAAAATTTCCTTCAAGCTTAAATGGAGTGGCCCTGGCTCATAAGCCAAGCTAAGTGAGTGAGTTGTCTAAGCGCTCCAGTGCCTAGCATCACCGCCATCATGAGTGGGGAGCCAGTCAGGTGTGGTAATGGCTTCTAGGCAAATACTTTGGATGTACAAACCATTCAGTTTTCCTTTTTCTGCCAACTTATTGCTTAATATTAAATCTCTGTTCCTCAGATAGAATTTAATTTATAAATTTAAGTTATTGTGTCTGTAAAGAACACATTTCATTGAATTTGTGATTCAAAAGTAAACCAGGGCAGACGATTCCCTCACAAAAAGATGAAATGAGGAAGAAGGATGAAATAATTAGAAAAGGATATTGAGTGGAAAATTTTCTTTCAGATTCAAATTTGACTGGGGAAAGGCATATGTGTGTGTAGGGGGGTAGAGATGATTAGAATTAGAATTATAAAGATGACAAAGTCAAACCTTTCTAAACAATAGTAAATTGGAATTTAAATATTGTTATGGTTATTCTTTTAATTTTTTTTAATAAAATGAGGCATGATAGGAACTATACTCACACAGAACTTCTTGAATTGTGTAGATCCAGAGATTACCCAAGGGTATATTTGGCATCTATCATTAACTCTATGCTTTTGAACACACATGGGTGCATATAAAGACATATACACAGATCCCAGTACTTGGGAGAATGAGATAGGAGGACCACAGGTTTGAGGTCAGTATACAATAACTTAGAAAGACCCTGTTTCAAAAGTTAAAAACACAAAATACAGCTGGGGATATAACCCAGAGGTTAGAACATCCCTGGGTTCAATCCCTTGTATCCCACCAAAAGGACATATATACATATGTTTACTGTGTTTCACCTATCTATCTGTTACTAATATCAGTTCATTGCAAAACATCACTATCTTATTACAGAAAAGTAGGAAGCTGTAGATAACACCACTTATTCCATAGTCTTACCACATAAAGTTGCTGTTAATTAGAAGTCTCCCACATGAAAGTCTTTTACATGAAATAACTCGGAGTCAGATATGATAATTTAGAGGTTATTACTATTATATTTAATATTTAACATTTAGGGTGGTTGAAGAAGAGGAAGCTTGTATCTCCCATCTTCCTGCATCCAGCGCTTTTCTTTAATAGAAAGTTTAAACAAGGCATCATAAAAGATTATTAAACAAAGAAGTCATCAAATGGTCATGGATCAAGGTAAGGAAAGACAGTGAGGCAGTCATGTGACAAGTTTAGAGGAATGAAGGGTTACTGAATGGAGAAGGCATCAAAGACCACACTCATCGATTCCATCAGGTCCCTTGAAAGTTGTCTGCTTGCAGCCAAATCCCATCTAGCCAGTACTGTGTACATAACTTGAGCTGGTCCAAGATGTTAATCTCAGTGTGCGGTGAACAGCTCTCAAGAGAAAACAGTTTTATCTTTCTGATTCAGAAGTTTGAAGATGATTAAAAATACAAGTTAATGAACTAATTTTCCAGAGGAAGTCTTTGGAGTATCATCCTTTTAAATCATATATTGTAGAATCAAAACAAGGAAAAGAAGCAATAGTCAGCTTTTACCACTAATACATAATTTTTCTTTAGATTTCACATAGTTTCTATACTTTGCACCTATTTCTAAGTACAGTACAGACAGAAATCATTGGGTAGTTTTCACCTTTATAATAAATCACCCATATTTCATCTCACTGCTAATAAGCCTATTAAGCTATTCAGTTTTCTTTGGGCTAAGTTATCTCCTTTCATTGCATGATGTTCTTATTGTCCAACTCATTTGACTGCATTTGTGGCCACATATACACTTGGTAGACCAAAGTTATCTTATAATATGACCTTCAAAGAGTACATATTACATTTTTGGGGGGAGTGCTTGGGATTAAATCCAGGGGCATTCTTCCTCTGAGCTATACCCATTTTAAATTCTCTTTTGTTTTCAAAAGTGTTTCCTTAAGTTGCTGAGGGTCTTGCTGTATTTGTGAGGCTGGTGTCAAATCTTCAATCCTCCTGTCTCAGCCTCCTAAATACTGGGATTGCAGACATATGCCACCAAGAAAACTATGTTACAACTCCTTTGGATTAGATCCACAGTGATAGGACAAAGGGCCAAGTTGTTCCTTGTCTGGCATGACTTCTGAAAATTCTGAACCTTTCTGGCTGGAGATCCATATTGTATGCCCAAAGATGTGCCTACAGCCAGCTCTCAGGTTCTGTAGGGAAAAAAAAAAAAAAAAAAAAAAAATCTGGGTTGTATCCCTTGATATTCTAAAAGCCCTGGGAAACACAATTATTCCTAAGCAAAATTCCAAGGTGACAACTTGTCTATGAGCTTTTCCAATTTTCCCAACATTTTCATTCTCTCCACCATCATATTCTCCTGACTTATGTCACCTCTCAGAGGCTACTTGAGAAAGCATACTGAAAAATGAACAGCAAGCACAAGAGAGCTACTTTTAATGACGACAGCACGTGCCATTATACTTTCTAAAGGCAACTGTAATGAATAAAGATCTGTTGCTCAGTTTAATATGATAAAATTTAGAAGCAGAATTTTGGACAGGTGAAATTGGACTTACACACAGGTAAATAAACATTCAGAGTAGAAATCCTTTTTACTGTCCCTTACCTAACTTCAAAGACTCTAACTTCATCTAGGCTCCACTTGACTCCTCTGCTGGGTTAGCTACCTGACTTCTTGAAAGGGGGTAGCAGATATATTATGTCATCAATTTTTAGATTAAGCACTAACAGAACACAGGAACTCCATTAACTCCAAGCTCTAGGCAGAGAAAAGATCCCATTGCCAGATAATTCTTTAGGTAAGCCATGGAAATATTGATTTATGGTCATGTTGAAATAAGAAATTGCCAAGGTGGAGGAAGCAATCACCTACTTAGGCCTTGTAATCTCACCAAGTGTCTGGATCTGAGATGTCCAGTTAGATACCAGTCTGGGAACAGAAGAATGTGAGTGCTTTGTGAAGTAAATGGGAGTAGTTTTTTGTATTGGGGAGAAGTTGTTTCACAAACTAAATTCCAAAATAGCCCTAACAAAGGAGGTCAGGAATGCATGGGCTTGTTTAAGAAAATGAGAGATAGTAATATTTATTTTATAAAGCCAAACACCTGATCACTAAGGGGAGGTATATATGAAACAGAAGATATGGTTATTGCAAATTAGGCTCATGACACTGTTTACTAAATTTTCTTAGTACAGTGAGATAGAATATATGTCTTCAAGTTACATGAAGTAGATCTATTAATTACAGAGAGGTAACCAGGGATAACAGCCAGTCCCCAAGGATCTGGAAAGCAGCCTGGGGTTGATGAAGCACCACCCTGGGTGCTCTATTTGTACTGTTGTTGGGACCCTGGAAAACGATCTGCCCTGGGTTTATACCCTGGCATGATTGGGCATTGAGAGACATCCTACAGTGGGGGTATGGGGCACATTCTATAGTTATTCTTGAGAATTACAAGAGAGAAAGAACAGGAAACTAGGTCAGTCAAGTCCACCCAGAGGGCTGTCCTGTATTTTATTGGTGCACTGTAATCATATATCTTTGTGAGGTACAAGCTAGTAGAGGCATACAAGCACACAGCACTCATTTAGCCCTTCCCCAATTCCTACCCTATTCCTTCTCCCCTCCCTCCTTCTCATGTTCGGTTTAGTGATTGACTTTGATATGTTTGTGAATATACATCATGTGCATTAGGGTGCCCCCCCCTTTTATCATCTTCAGTTAGGTCACCTTCTTTGCTCGACTAACGTTTTTCTTCTTCATCTAGAGTCCACTTTCTCCCTAGCTTCTGCATAGTAGGGAGAGCATACATTTTTTTACTTTTTGTGACTGACTAATCTCACTTAACAGAATGTTCTCCAGTTCCATTCATTTCCCTGCAAATGACATGATTTTGTTCTTCTTTATGGCTGAGTAAAATTCCATCATGTACATATCCCATAGTTTTGTAATCCATTCATCTGTTGAGGGACATCTTGGCTGGTTCCATAGTTTCCATAGTTCAGCAATTGTGAATTGTGCAGCTATAAATATAGATACACATGCATTAGTCTGGTAGTTTGGTTTCCATTCTTTTGGGTAGATACCTAGAAGTGCTATTGCTGGATCATATGGTAGGTTCATTTCCCTTTGTCTCAGGATCCTCCATACTGCATTCCAAAATGGTTGCACTAAACTGCAATCCCACCAACAATGTAATAGGGTTCCCACTTCTACACACCCTTGCCAGCATTTGCTGTTGGTTGTGTTTTTAATGATTGCCATTCTAACTGGGGTTAGGTGAAATCTCAGGGTACTCAAGAAACTCAGTGCTAAGAAAGCAAATAACCCAATCAAAAAATGGACAAGTTAATGAAATAGACACTTCACAAAAGAAGAAATACAAATGGCCAATAAATGTATGAGGAAATGTTCAACATCATTAGCAGACAGATGAAAATCAAAACTACCCTGAGGATTAAAATTTAATAATATAAGACAAATACATATGCAAAGCTGTCTATAATAAAATCTAAACTGAAAAGTTTTCTGGAATACCTTCAAACATAGTCTTCACTGAAGCTATAGGAATTGAGGCTTTCACTGTAGGAAATGGTATGGTGGATAAAAGGTGACTGATATGAAGAAAAGAGTTATACTTTCAAAAGTGCCATGCTGATACCTGGAAATTGAATGGCCTAATATATGCTTTATGACTATTTCACTTTTTCTGTTATCAAAATTCCAAGACAATATTGTATGATGGAATGCACACAGAAGTTAGAATTAGGAAACTTTACATTTTGGTGTTATTGAAAAGAAACTGTCAGCTCTATAACTCTGTGATTTTGTGAATATAATTTATATGAAAGTACCCAAATGTGCTCATATAAAGTCATAGAATTTTTTTTGTGTGTGTGGTACTGGGAATTGAACTCAGGGTCATTCTACCTCTGAGCTACACTCACAGCCCTATTTCTTAATTTTTATTTTGAAACAGGTTCTTGCTAGGTTGAAGACAGGCTTACTACTTACTGAGGCTGTTCTTAAACTTGCAATCATCGTGTCTCAGCCTATCAAGTACTGGTGGGATTACAGGCATGTGCCACCACTCCTGGCTCAAAATCAGAGAATATTAAATGAGGGTTTTATTTTTAAATAAATGGTATGGTGAATTGGTAAATTTTAAAATGTGTTTTAAGCCAGGCACAGTGGTTCACACCCATAATTCCAGTACTTGGGAGGCTGAGATAGGAGGATCACAGGTTTGAGGCCAGCCTCAGCAATTTAGCAAGACCCTATTAAAAAAAAAAGTCTAGGGTATAGCTCAGAGGTACTAAGTTCAATCCCCAGTACCCAGAACTAAAATAAAATGTTTTTATTTCCTCTGTATGTTTCTAATAATAATTGGAGACTTCCTTTGCTATTTTAATTTTCCATATTTTGTCAAAACAAAACACACACAAATATGCCTTGCTACAAAGGTAAGAAAGTGGTGAATAACCTAGGAGTGATGGCACACACTTGTAATCCCAACGCTTGGGAGGCTGAGACAGGAGGATCCAAGTTCACGGCCAGCCTCAGCTACTTAGTGAGGCCCTCGGCAACTCAATGAGACCCTGTTTCAAAATAAAGAATAAAAATAGGGCTGGGGATGTAGCTTGGAGTTAGAATGCCCCTGGGTTCAATCTCCAGTACCTCAAGAGAGAGAGAGAGAGAGAGAGAGAGAGAGAGAGAGAGAGAGAGAGAGAGAGAAAAGGAATGAAAAGAAAAGAAAAGAGGTGAATACATGTTTGAGACCATCTAAGTGATGTCTATCCTGGGAGTTGAGCTCGCTCTAACCCTGCATTAGGAGTCTTGGAGAACATGGGGAAATGTAGAGATATTGTCTGTGTCATTTTTCTACATACAGATGCCCATTTGACTGAGATAAGGGCTGACTCTGTTACTGTGATAGAGAAAATCTTCAGCTTCAGGGCTGGAGCAGTTCTCAAGCAGACTACTGCAGCCCTGTGCAATGAGAGTAGGTGGAGAAGGAGACTGCTGTCACCTGAGCAAACTCTCCCCTTCCCCTTATCAGGTCATGGCACTGATACACATCTGCAGCAAAGAAAGGGTCCAACAAAATGAAGAAAATTGCTACATGTTTCATTCCAAGATCTCAGTTTAAAGTACTCCTGAGTTTTCGAAGAACTCCTTGTGTTACATTTAAAATAATCTTTTTAGCAATCACAGTATAGCTTAATGGATTAGGAGTTCACCTCTGATCTAAAGTCAAACTTGCATGGGCTCAAAATATGCTTCCCCATTTAGCTTGAGAAAGTGATTTAACCTTCCTGAGGGTCAGTTTCCTTGTCAGTAAGTGCAGAGAAAAGTAGTCTGTGCCTCATAGGATGGCGAGGAGGATAAAATGATTGAGTCACAGTGCTATCGACAGCATAACTGATATGCTAGGTATTATTTTGGGGGGTCCTCCTGACGAAGGGGGCCCCTACCCCGATCTCCCTGGAGTGTCTACCTCGAAAAGGGGGTTCCCCACAGAAAAGGAAGGTCTCGCCACAATGAACACACGGCGGGGACTGAGCATCAGAGGACTCATCCGTTTATTACATGAGGAACAAAGAGTTATATAGAGCAGAGCAAGAGGAGTGTCTCCTTGCAGGGCCAATCAGGGTAAATGTCATCTTGATCATGCTTCTTTGGCGCAGTCCAAAAGCTGATCACGCGCCGATCACACTACCAGGGACCTATCAATGTCTTGGTCACGCTGAGGAGACATCCCTCGTCCAATCCTGGTCTCTGGTAAACACTCTTAGGCCTCCACCCTCGCCACTTCCCCTCTGCACCATCTTTGATGCCTTTTTTTCCTTTCCGTCGGGCTGGGCTACCACCTTCTCTCTGAGGATCTTTCCCCACATTATTTGAGTTATATTTTACATAAAACCAACCCTTTGGTAAACATTTATGTGAGAAACCCTCACGAAACTGGTAAATGAACTCTACAGCACTTTATTATCTTCTGTTTTCACTAGTCATAGATCAGTTATACTATTTCAGAACTCTTTCAAGATTCTAATTGCTCTCAGGGCCATGTAATTTTGTGCCTGTCATTCAATTTTCTGTAATTCCTCATATTCTCTCTCTTTTACCAGCTTTAAGCAAAGTTGTGAAATAGGCAGGTCAGTAGACATTAACCCTAACCTCATTCTCTCATAAGTCATGTTATTAGCTTTAAGAAATTCTCTTTGCTTGTCTTGATTCTTTTTTTTTTTTTTTTTTTTTTTTTTTTTTTTTTTTTTTTTTTTTTTTTTTTTTT
>PVLC010000930.1:137053-167598 GCA_004027655.1 Graphiurus murinus | reverse complement strand
GGAGGAGGAGGAGGAGGAGGAGCCCGGTTAGTGGTGATGAGCCTTGTCCACCTGACAGAGCCCACCTGAGAGTCAAAGCCCGTGCTGTGGACTTGCCCAGCGCTTGACATACTCTCCAGGCCCGTGAGCTTCTAAAACAACTAGAAGCTACAGTGGCTGAGTGCTGAGCACAGCACAGCAATCACTGCCCCTTCACCTAGTGAGGCCTTGCTGGAGAAAACACCACTGGGCCTGTTGAGTCATCCAGTCCAGGGGGCAGGGGTAGGCCTGGGGCCCTGCGGAGGGCCAGGCAGAAGGCCCGCATCAACCCTGCAAACCAGATGGGACTTCCCACTCTGATCTGACCTGTGAGGAAGCTCAGAAGGGAAGGTGTCCAGTCTGTGGATACTGCTGCCCCTTTCCCGGGCAGCCCTGGATTGGGTGGAGCAAAGTCCCCAAAGGACAGCATGCCTGTCGCCTGGCTCACTTCTAGCCTGAGCATCCTACCTCCTGCCCTGGCGCGCTCCCCTAGTTATCCTAAAAGATCAGGGAGACGGAGATGACTGTTAGCCCCAGAGGGCTTGGGGTTTTACTTTAAAATGCAGATGAGTAAGCTGCAAATGTGTAAAGTACAGTAGCTGGTTATAGATTCAGCGTCCTCCTTTCTGATTCCTTGAGAATTCAGACGTCATGAAACCCAGTCTCGGGAGCAGCCGCTGTTTCTCAAGCAGGCGGGGATGTAAGTCCGTTTCCCCAGCTTGCAGGAGGGAGGTGGCAGCTGGCCTGTGGTGATCTCAGAGCTGTCACTTGCTTAAAATGCTACCATTCTTCTTATATGTGTTTTTTCTTCCTTGTGTGGCAGCAAGAAATGGCAAGACCCGAGGACCATAGACAGAGCCCAAGGCCCGTGTCCCCAGCTGACATAGAACTGGGTGCTGGACCTCTGGAGGGGGGGAATGATGAGCACCAGAGCTCACGGGCAGGCTGCTGTGAGCTCTGCTGTGGTAGAGGCCTGGGGCTGGGCATGTGGGGAGGGAGCGGGCAGTGGCAGGGAGGCCGTGTGTGTGTGTGTGTGTGTGTGTGTGTGTGTGTGCGTGTGTGTGTGCGTGCACGCGCGCGCGCTGGGGACTGAAAATCACCAGGGGCATCCTGCCTCTGAGCTACACCCCCAGCTCTATTTATTTATTTTTTTGTTTGGAAACAGGGTCTTGCTATGTTGCTGAGGCTGGCCTTGAACCTGCGATCCTCTTGTCTCGGCCTCTGAAGTAGTGAGATTACAAGCATGGGCCACCACGCTTGGCAAAGGCAATACCTCTTGACAGAGAACAAAGGAGGTGTTGGTGGGCAGTTGTCAGAATGGCATTGTGAGCTGAGGTGCAGCTTGCATACAGACTCAGAGAGACTGGGAAAGGGGGTCTGTTGATGGCCAGTGGTTTGGAGGGTCTGGGGTGTTGGGCCCGAGGGGGTTGGCAAGAGACCAGGCTGGAGAAGGTGAGAGGATCAGACCACTAGAGGGCTGGGTGAGCTGGGGCGGGTGCCAAGCCAAGCACGGGAAAGGTGTGTGTGCTTGTTGGAGGCAATGGGAGGGTGCGCACAGGCTGATTTGAGAGGGCTGGACCGGAGGCTGGGGCTGTGTCTGGGGAGGGGTATGGCAGCCTGGCTGGATGTACTGCAGTAATTAGGGCCGGAGAGGATTGGTGGCAGAGTGTGGTGCCTGGGCGCATGTGCGAGTGAGGTCTAGTCCCCAGGCTCCTCCACCTGGGCATGGGGTGCAGGAGCAGGAATAGCCAGGGGAGGGGAAGGTGATGAGAACATTAGCTGTTGGGACCGGTGTGTAGAATGCAGGCAGGGGAGACATGTGCTCCATAGAGGCCTTCCTGTTCAGAGCCCAGGGCAGGGCCATGTGGTGGCTCAATCTGCTTCTAGGAAAGGTTATGACGCCGAGTTCTCCGATTCACCAGTAAAGCATGTATTTGTCATTTAGGTCATATTTTTCACATGGTTCCAGACTTGTTTCAAAAGGGATGCAGGGCTGGGTGTGGTGGCGCATGCTTGTAATCTCAGTACTTGGGAGGCTGAGACAAGAAGACCACAGGTTCAAGGACAGTCACAGCAATGTAGCAAGGCTCTTAGCAACCTAGCAAGACCTTTTTCAAAACAAAACATAAAAATGGCTGGGTGTGTAGCTGGGAGGTAAAATGCCCCTGGGTTCAATCCCCAGTACCACAAGAAGAAAAAGTATGCAGGGGGAAGGTATCGGATGATCTGTCCGGCTGTGATTCCCTGCTACTTACACAGTCTCCAGAGTCCCCAGTGGCTGGGCCTCAGTGCCCTTGATGGGTTGTCTCCAGGTAGATGGGGCACAGGTAGGCTTGGACACCTGTGGACATTCTTTCCAGCTCTTCCTTCTGTCTGGCACGCTGGTGTCAAGTGTATGGGAATTTGGGAATACTAAGCACCTTGGCCTTTTGGGGGCCCTGACATCCTTGGAGCTGGAAGCAACGTTGGTTCACTGCACCATGAGCAGTGGCTTTTCAAGGAAAACCGGAGCGGGACTGACCCACAGTGGACCCCGGAACCTACAAGGAAGACTGCCATGGGGTTGGGAGGTTGGCTCTGCACAGAAGAGTTGCCTGTAGTCACTGAAGCAAGTAGTGGACATAAATTGTTCTGGGCTGTGTCTGATCCTCCTGTCTCAGCCTCCCAAGTACTGAGATTACAAGCATGCGCCATCGTGCCTGGCTTACTATTTTTGGAAACAGGATCTCACTAAGTTGCTAAGAGCCTTGCCAAGTTGCTGAGACTAGCCTCGAACCTGCGACCCTTCTTTCTCAACCTCCCAAGTATTGGGATTACAGGCATGTGCCGTCATTCATGTCTAACTTCACTACTTTTTAAATTTTTATTTCTATTTATTTATTTTTGTGCTACTAGAGATTGAACCCAGGGGCATTGTACCTTTGAGCCACAACCCCAGCCCTATTTTTTATTCTTTATTTTTGAAACAGGGTCTCACTGAGTTACAGAAGGCCTCACTAAGTAGCTGAGGCTGGCCCCGAACCTGTAATCTTCCTGTCTCAGCCTCCCAGGTACTGGGATTTATAAGTGCAACCATGCCCAGCTTTACTACTTTTTTTAAAAACAGATTTTATGTTTTTAAAGAAAATTTGAAGTACAGATTATTTTTTCTAGATGTGGAAAGTGATTTTCACTCTCAGTCATTTACTTAGGATTAGTTGTTAATAAAAAGAATTAGACTAATTTATATGTGAGCATAATTGCCATGTATTTTTTTTTTTGTAATAATGACACAGGGGTGGGGGAGTTGTATAAATCAGTGTCTGCTCATATCAGTTTTTTTTTAAAATTGGGTGAATTATAATTTTACATTATATTGGGGTACAGAGTGTTAGAAAAATGCATGCACATAACTTTTGTTGCCCTCCCCACCGGATCCCCCCTCCCTCCCCTCACCCTGCAAGTGTTTGAAATTGGAGTTGGCAATTTTGTAAACGTTCATGGCATTATTTCTACTATGTGTTCTTTTTGATTTCATCTCCCCCCTCCCTTCCCTAATCCCCTTTAGTCACTTCCCTGGAGCACCTGCTCATCTATCTGAGGTTGCCCTTATTTCTGAATATCTTTCTGGCTTCCACATACAACAGAGAACACACATCTACTTATTCTTTGGGGCTGGGTGCTCATATCAGTTTTTTTGTCACTGTTGAAAAGATCACATTTTGGAGGGCAGTGTGGGAAATGCTCTCGAGGTGCTGCTAACTGTGGTCGGCGTATACTGAGTGGCTTCTCTTCTGACAGTTTATTTTTATTCCCAAACCTTTTAGGTGTCCTGTTAGAAATCTGTATGTGCCGTGCAACCCCCCGTGGCTCGTGGGCTGCGGTCCTCCTGGCGTGTCTCTTCCTGGCCTCCGACTCGCTGAGTCAACTGGAGCACATCCTTAAAAAAGGAAGTTCCTGCTTCCGTATCTGAGAGAAGGCGGCCAGGGAAGTGGGGTTCCCTGTGCTTGGCGCCTGGGCGTGTTCTCATGGCAGTGTCCAGAACCCCAGGCCTTCCCATGCCACACTGTGCCAAACTGGGATTGGGTCTTCCCAGGACCCACACCACCCCTGGTCGGCCGTCAAAAGTTTGCAGCCTCCACATGATAACATTATGATGTGAGATCATAATGCACCAATAAAAGCACATTAAAGAAAAGTTTGCAGCCTCCTTGGAGCATGCCAATCAAGCACTTTATAATCAGAGAAAAGAGGTAGAAGGAAGAACACCGAGAAATAGGAAGGGACGCAAAGGGCAAAGTGAAAATTCTGGAGGGAAGAATTCTGCTTTCAAAGTAGCTGCCTGTCTTGGGGTGACGCTGGAGCCAAGTTGTCCGGGGTGTAGCTACTCCAAGCGTGGTCTTCTGGCGGCCAGCATCAGTGCTGCTGAGAGCTGGTGAGGGGGCCCAGCCCAGGGGCTGAAGCACATCCCCAGGTGGTCAGGGTGCACACCATGGTCAGGGAAGCTCAGGTGCAGACCCGGCTCCTCACCAGGTGGGCCCATCTGGACGCAGGGGCACCTGTTGGGGATAGCACAGATGCAAAGCTGAGACTCCAGTGTGTAGCTCTGGACCATGCTTTGAGCCCAGTTGGGCTCCCAGCTGTCACAGTCCATGGCAGGAACGGGGCCATGCATTGCCTTCAGCTCAGTCGGGCAAGGAGCTGGTGTCTTACTCTCCAGCCCCTTCCCTGCTGTCATATTTCTGTCTGTGCCTTTAGACCTGCTTGGTTGTCATCTTGTCTGTGACTCCTCCCTGCTCCTCCACTGGTCTCTGCCCTCTCTTAGTTGGAGTTGCCTGTCCACATGTCCTTCCGGGGCCAGAACTTTCTAGTCCTCGAGGAGAGCAGGGTCTGGCCCTGTGTGTGCCCTGTGTTTACTGGGCAGATGAATTAAGGGCTGAGCTGTTGCTCCACACAGGATGTGACAGACCTTGAGGGTTTGTGTTTGTTAAAAGTAGCTCTACTGTATGCTCATTGTTAAAATCTTGTGAAGTAAGACAGGCCTAAAAATGAAAACCCAGATGTAAACATTACTGCAGGTTTTTTTTTTTTTTTTTTATGTTTTCCTCTGGCCTTTTCTCATAGTTTTACATAAAAAATACTATTTGTTACATATGGTTTATCCAGATTGAGTTTTTCTGTTTTGGGGACCTGCATTTGGGGGATGGATGAATATTTGCTTGTGCCATTTCAACATCTTGGAAGTTACTGTTTTCACCATCCGTGTGACCCAGCATCTGGAACCATATCTCTGCTCTAGACTCTTGGTTCTAAGATTTTTTTTTTCTTTTCTTTTCTTTTCTTTTTTTTTTTTTAGTACTGGGGACATTCTACCTCTGAGCTACACCCCCAGCCCTATTTTTTATTCTTTATTTTGAAACAGGGTCTCACTAAGTTGCGGCGGGCCTCACTAAGTAGCCGAGGCTGGTTGGAAACCCACAATCCTCCAGTCTCAGCCTCCCAAATACTGGGATTACAAACGTGCACCACCACACCCGGCTTGGTTGTAGGATATTTCTGATTTATAGTGCTGCCATGGTATTACAGCATTGGATTTATTCCCTGTGCTCGGCGCCTGGGCATGTTCTCATGGCAGGTGTCCAGAACCACAGGCCTTCCCATGCCACACTGTGCCAAACTGGGATTGGGTCTTTCCAGGACCCACTACCCCTGGTCGGCCGTCAAAAGTTTGCAGCCTCCACATGATATACATTATGATGTGAGACCATAATGCACCAATAAAAGCACATTGGATTTAAAATGTTGCCCCCAGACCCATGTGTTAGGCTGTGCAGTAGGTTTGGAGGCAGGGCATGGCTAGAGGTAGGTCTGGGGATGTGGCCTTGGGGACCGTACAAGTCCATTACTCCTTCCCTCAGTCTTTCTCTGCTTCTGGCCACCATGATGTGAGAGTGGCATTTCTCTGCCACAAGCCAACTATGGACTGAACCTCCAAAACTGTGAGTCCAATGAACCTTTTTTCCCTGTAAGTTGTGCTTCTCAGGTGTTTTAGTCACAGCGATGCAAAAGTTGACTAAAACGCATGGGTATCTGTGGACCTTAGTCTTTGTGGACCTACATCACAGCCCAGGTATTCACCTTGGATGGATTTCTCGAAGTGACTTTGCTGGGCGTTACGATGGTGCCCTGCGGCTTGCAGACTGTTTGCATCTCTCTGCTGTCCCACCCACAGTGGCTGCAGGGCTGTGTCTCAGGCCACTGTTTGCTGCAGTGTCCCTCGTGCCTGGCACTGTGCTAGAAGCTGGAAACTGGGGAGCCTGAGGCTGTGCAGACAGCGCTCACTCTCTGTAAGGGTGGTGGTGTGACCGCCACTCTAGCACACTGCCTAGCTGACCATGGGGGACCTTGACCGAGCAACACTTTGTGCCAACCTTGGTCACAAATATTCACATACAGTTATTCATATGTTCCTTGTAATAGTCTAGTTAGGTGTATACTGCTGTCATCCTCGTAGCATGCACAAGGAAACTACAAGGAGGGGTTAGTAGCTTGCCCAAGGTTGCCAGGTAGAAAGAGAAGGAGCTGGGGTGGGAGCCAGGCAGTTCGGTTCCAGAGGGCCTATTTGTTGTTCTTAAAGCTTTCCATTAGGTGCTCGCTTCGGTAGCACATATACTAAAATTGGAACGATACAGAGAAGATTAGCATGGCCCCTGCGCAAGGATGACACGCAAATTCGTGAAGCGTTCCATATTTTTGTTGTATTGTTTATCCTGTAAGATTAGTCTATCAATTAAAGTGTGATAATTAAAAAAAAAAAAAAAGCTTTCCATTAGGAGAAATCACATGGCATACCAAAGTCAGAGCAGAGTCTAATGGTCGCTGGGCACCTTCCTGAAGCTTGCTTGGCGCTCACTGGGATCTTGTGAGGCCTGTCTCACCATTCTGTCAGTTCACCTGAATGTGTCTCTGAAGGGTAAGGACTCACCCTTGATCTTGACCCCTGGGTGGGCCGCTCAGGCAGAATGGGGCTGCCGGTGATGGGGCGCTTCTAAGAGGTGAGTGGGGAGGCCACTGCTCAGCAGGTCCATGCTGGTTCTGGGCCTCTGGAGTGGTCGCTAGAAACCTGGGTGAGTGGACCGGGTCCAGGGGCTATGTTCACGCTGATGCCTCCTTTGGAGTGTCATTAAAATGGCGGGGTGACCAAAGCAAATGTGATTGGGGACTTTCTCCAATGTATACTAACTAATTTAATCCTCACAAGGCTCCAGAAAGCTACTCTTATTAGTTCTTTTTACAGATGATGATTTTACTGTTACCCCCTCTTTACAGATGAGGAAACTGAGTCAGGGGGTGCTCCTAGTCCCCATGGCAAGCAGGCAGAGGAGCTGGCACCAGCTCTGCAGTCCACCCCTCTTAAAAATTAATAGTGTTTTAGTTTGCATATAATTATACACTTATGGGATACAATGTGAGGTTTTGATATATGTATATAGTGTGAAATGGTTAAGTCAAGTTAATTAACCTGTCACCTCCTTTACCTATGATTCTATATGGGAAGGCATTTGAAATTTGTTCTTTATAACACATTATTATTGACGATGGTCACCCTTCTGTGCAATACAGCTCGAAACTCGTTCCTCCTGTACCCCTGACTGGCAGCCCTCCTGCCTCCCCGGCCTCTGGTGACCACCATCCTACTCTGCATTTCAGTGAGCCACCATTGTTACATTCCACGTGTCTGGGAGACCCTCTGGGGTTTACCTTCTGTGCCTGGCTAGTTTCACTTCGCGCAGTGCTATCCGGGCCCATCTCTTAGCTGCTTGCGCTCCACTGTGGCTTTGCATGTCCTCCTGGTTCCTCCTGGTTCCTCTATCCAGGGCGTCCTGGTCTCTTTCCTGCCCTGGGTTTTCTGCTGCCAGTTGCCCAAGTGTTCTCTTGTTAAACAAGCCCCACCTCGTCACATGTGGCTCCAGCGCCAGGGTGCAGGGTCATGACCCATTCCTGCGAGGGGTCATCAAACCCTTAGAAGTTGGTTCTTGCTCCAGGGAACCCAGCCTGGGCCCCACCCTCACATGTATCCTGAAAGCACGCAGAGCAGAGCCCCAGGATCCTCAGTGCATGCACCTGTCATGCACTCCTCCCGTTCCATCTGGTGAACGCTCATTGATCTGTCAGAACCAGGCTCCAGTCAGTAGCTCCTCAAAGCCTTCTTGGATCCCCCTCCCCCAGGCCCATTTGGCCCTCCATTGTCTGGGCCCCCACATGCCGGTGCAGCCCACCTTCTAGGTACACAGGCCTTATGTCATGGTGTCGTTGTACATGCTAGGGGCTTTCCCTCCCCTTTTCTGTAAAGTCCTGAGGATCATGTGGGACATCTTGGTCTTTGGGGGGGATGTGGCAGCCTATAGATACTTTCTGACATATTCCAAAACCCACAGATGCTAGGTCCCTTCCATAGATGATACAGTATTTATAGTTTTTAATCTACACACATGTTCTCATCTACTTAAAGTCTCCTATAAATTCTTATAGTACCTAAACAATGTAAATGCTCTGGAGGGAATAATGACACGAAGAAAAAAGCCTGTATGCATTCAGTACAGATGCAGTTTTTTTTTTCTTTCAAATATTTTCCACCTGAGGTTGGTTGACTCCCTGGATGCGGAAACTGCAGATGCAGAGGGCCCAGCTGTATTCATGAACTGGAGATCATTTTCTTTGTTCTCATAAAGTACTAACTCGTTAGGTAATTTGCCATTTACCTATTCTAGGAAGGGAAGAATGAGTTGCTTTCATTAGTTTTATAGTCTAGGGATGTTCCTTTATAGTGCTCTGTATGCTTTACTTTCTGTCTCTTCCCCCCAAGGAAACTCTAGTAAAATAGTAGATCAAAGCCAAGGAACAGAAGGGGTTAACTGTTAGCACCTCAGGGCAGTTCTGAGCTTCCTGGCAGCCAGTGAGTGTGAGGCTATGAGATTAGTTACCATGGTGAAGAAGCACACTAAGAACTCTGGAGGGGGAATAAAGACCACGGAGAGGATTGAACCTTTCTTCCTGAAACGTTGAAGAACCTTGTCAATGTCACAAGTAGGAAATCTTGGGCTTGACCTGCATGAAAAAGGAGAATTATAACAGAAGCAGAAGAATGATGGGCTGACCTTCTTCCATGAGTCTTGGTGCAGGGGCATTATACTCTAGGGAGGGGGCTCTCCTGGCCTTGACCCCTCCTCACCCTGCCTGCTTGGATCTCATGCTGCAACACACGCAGTGTCCCTCTAGCGCCCTCTCTCACTTGGAGGAAGGACAGCATTTGTATTACAGCAGTCCAGAGGTCACAGCCGCCTCATTGAAATACGGCGTGGGTTTTCTCGTGTCACAGATGCTGGATGTAGTAGGCAAGCAGGGCTGGTGTGGGGGCCCCACCAGGCCGGGCAGATCTCTGCTGTTTGTGTCCCATCACCACCCTCTACTCTGGCCTTTTGGCTCCAGGTCACACAGCGCTGCTGCTGCTGGGGTTTCAGCATCATGCTCATTTGCATTCCAGGCAGTGGGAAGACAGCAAGGGAGTTGGGCACCCCACCCAGATCCCCCTGCATCGGGGTCTGTTCTCCTGCAGTGACGTGTTAGTTGCTTTCTGTTGCTGTGACACAATACTGGAGAAGTCAGCTTAGAGGGGGAAAGGTTTGTTGTGGCTCACAGTTTCAGAGGGCTCAGTCGGTGGTCACCTACAGCGAGGAAGAAGAGAGAGGAGGCGGAGAGATGCTCAACTCATAGCAGCTACGAAGTGCAAAGAGAGAGAAAGAGAGAAAGAGAGAAGGTCACGCACGCGTGGGCACTTTAGTAACAAAGCTCCTCCCTCTCCCAAACCCACTAAGCCATGAATTCATGAATGGATTAATCCATTAATGAGCCCAGAGCCCTCACGATCCAGTTACCTCCCGGAGGCCCCACCTCTGAACACTGTTGCACTGAGGACCAAGCCTTCACCACACAAGCTTCTGGGGGTCATTTCAGATCTAAACCATAGCAGGTGGTTTCCTGAGAAGTCTCTTGTTGCACTGCTACCTGCCATGCCTGGGTCACAGCTGAGCACACCTGGTGGTCAGCAGGCTTGGGATTGTGGTCTCCATGTTGGGCATGTCATCATCTTGAATGAGCTCAAGATTCTGTCACTGAAGAGGCCGGGGACAGTGAGGAATAGATGCTGTCCTCATCTGTAAATGGAAATAACAGTAGACCCAATCTCACAGAGTTCTGCAGATGGAGATCCTGCAGGTGAGGAGCAGCCTGGAGCCTGCACATGGTTCATGCTCAGAAGCAGCTGCTCGGCAGCATTTCCTGGTGCCACCGTAATTGTTGTCATTGTCATCATTGCCGTCAGTGATGCACGGAAAATATGAGTCTACATGAGGTGTTATATAGTTAAATGGTGGATAGGGAAAGGAGTCACAGTTAGAGGAGGATCCTTTCGTGTGATCTGTTCTCATAAGAAGCCAGAGACGTCTACCTGTGCCGTGCCTCTTTGGTTTGCTTGAAGCAGGGCTGCCCAGGGATGAGTCTCCTGCTGTGGTCCAGTGAGGGCCCAGCTCCTGGCCTTCCCTCTCCAGTGTGGCAGCCCGGGCTCCCTCCTGTACCCAGGGATGGCTGCTCCTAGCCTGTAGCACCCTCTGGGATCGGAGCAGGGTTTGCCCTGGCTGGCGTGCATTTAGGTTGATTACTTTCTGATTCACTTTCTCCCTTTTTCTGGGCCTCCTTGGGTCCAGCCATGACAGGGCAAAGGCATCAACACCCCTCCCTCAAGCCTGTTGTACTGCTCATCCTTGGCCCAGGAAGGTCCCAGGGGGTCTTGGATATAGCAGTTTCATGACTTCTCCAGAATGTTTGTGAATCCAGAGCTGTAATTCAGCTCTGTCTTTCTTGCTCCCTTTTATCCGCCTCCTGGCTCTAGAACATCCCTGGGAACCACAGTGACCCCTCTCCTCTCAGGATCTAGAATGTTCTGTGTGTCCAGCAGAGACAGCCCTTTCAGGAACCCGCTTGCTCTGGGGGCCTGTCCTCCTTCCCAGGCCTGTTTCCCAGCATCACCGTTAGTCTGTCTTTCTCTTTCTGAACTTTATAGAATGGCCTAGAGCCATTTATAGAATGGCCTCCCTATAAGGAGATCCTGGTTCACTGGTGCCTGGCCCCGAAGCTGCGTCCTAGGAACTTGTTGGTGGTGCGGGGCTCAGTCAGTACTCCTCAGAAGCCACTTGGGGAGGCTCTCTGCCTCAGCGATCCCGTACTCCTAGGGGAGTATTTGGAGCCCCCCCCCTCCCCCCCGGTCTCTGCAAGGAGATAGCCTTGAGTCTGGGTGAGGGGTTGGGAATAGATGCCCAGGCAGAAATTCCAAAATACATTTTGTGCCTTTGGGCCGGGCTTGCATGAACCAGCCCTGATAGCAGAGGTGATAGTAGTACCTGCTTGTCCTTCGCCTACCGGCTGCCAGTGTTAGTGTCCCCTTGCCAGGTGAGTGGCCTCCCAAGACAGTAGCAGAGCCCCCCTTGGATTCCAGGGCGGTTGGTGGCAGAGCCAGTGCCCTTTCTGCTCTGAAGGCGGCCTGCGTGGGGTGAGAGCCAGTGACCCAGCTCTAGTTCCAGCTTTGCCCCTTTGTAACTGCAGCCCTGGGCAAGTGGCACGGCCTCTCTGAGGCTGCCCATCTACGAGATGGTGACAAGATTGATGGCTGAGATGAGGTGAGGGCAGGTGAGAAGGTCTTGGAGAACTGTCAGGCCTCACTTGCCAGAGAGGTGGGTAGGCAGAGGCCAGGAGATGTTTAGGGTGGTGAGTGGGGTTGTGGGTGGTAAGGATTTTCCAGCAGCTCACTGTTTTTCTTGCTCCTAAGATGAGTGGTCTTAGGGAGCTCACCCCTCATGACTGACTGGGTAGGAATTTGGTTTTAACTGGGTTTGTGGGTAGGGGTCGGGGACCTTGCATAGTAGGAGTGTAGGGTAGGGGTTGGGACCCAGGGTAGCAGGGGTGTAGGGTAGGGGTTGAATACCCTGGGTAGCAGGGCTGTAGGGTGGGGGTCGGGTATCCTGTGTAGCAGAGCTGTAGGGAAGGTGTCGAGGACCCTGGTTAGCAGGGGTGTAGGTTTCCTAGCATGGAGGGGTCCTCAACTCACTCCCTTCTCCCTGCCTGGCCAATAATTTGTTGCAGGCCCTACCAAGTGGACAGAAGTTATTTACAGTGTTTTGACAAGATCATCAGGAGCCTTGGTGGATAAAGATGCCTTTGGAACAGAGCTAAGGGCCTCGGAGGGCCTAGGAGGGCTGGGATAGGGGCCTGGCTTGGAGGAGAGCAGGGAGGGGAGGGGCTGCATTGACTGGACCTGATAGAGGCAGCCCGGGCCATGGGAACACAGGGCTCCACGGGCTTCTGCCCACTGAATATTCTGACTGATGGCTTAGGGCACACGGTTATGTTGTTGCCTGGAACCTCGGGGCCTTCTCTTGTCTAAGGGGCAGGGACCTTTGCCCATCCAGCTTATCCTGGAGAGAAGATGAAGTACTGGCCAAGCCAGGGAGACCCTCCAGCTGGGCTGTGAGGGACAGCACCCTCTGGAGCCTTTGTCCAGCCAGTTATTCTGACCTTCTGGGGGCTGGGAGTTGAAAATGTCTTTCTGGAAGGTCCAGAGCCTCCTGTGTGGCTGGTGGGAGCAAAACATGTTTCCTCACAGCCCCTGAATCCAGTGTCACCCTGCACATGTGTGCTGAGTATAGGAACGAGCTGTGCACATAAGTGTTTTAGACAAACTATGGCCCTCTTGCCCTCTGCCCCCACAACACACTTAGCACCTGAGTGTGTCCGCTCTGTCGGGTGTGCGCTTGGCTGGCTTTCCCAGTGGCTGGACAGTCGCTGGTTGAACCTCAGTTACTTGATTCTCTCGGTGGCTGCTGGCCACAGCTCTCCTTTGTCCCTGTTGTAAGTGGGATTGGTGAGCATCCAGTTCTTATGTCGTGGGGCCAGGCCTGCAATATTGCTTTGGGTGAAATAAATAATAATATCTGTTGGCTTTAGGAATTTGTTAAAGCACTATCTACTTCTTGAGGAAGGAGAGGGACATCCCAGGCATTTCAGGGAATTACAGAAAGTGATCATTATAGCCGGGCATGGTGATGCACACCTGTAGTCCCAGTGCTTGGGAGGCTGAGACAAGAGGATTTCAGGTTTGAGACCCTGTTTAAAAAAAAAAAAAAAAAAAAATGCCAGGCGTGGTGGTGCATGCCTGTAATCCCTGTACTTGGGAGACAGATGGGAGGATCGGAGGTTCAAGGACAGCTTCAGCAAGTAGTAAGACTCCCATCAACCTAGCGAGACCCTGTTTCCAAATAAGAAATAAAATGGGCTGGGAGTGTAGCTTGGAGGTAGAATGGCTCTGGGTTCAATCCCCAGTACCCTACAAAAAAAAAATGGACTGAGGGTATAGCTAAGGGGTAGAATGCTCTTGGGGTCAATCCCCAGTATGAGGGGGGGGGGAGGGAGGGAGAAAGCCGAGACTTGGGTGAGTGGCTGGCCCCAGGTGCCTAGTCCTAGCTTCTCCCAGCACTGTGGCACTGCAGGCCGCTTCCCCAGGCGTCCCCCTCTCTCCTGGCCAAGGGGCTTGTCATGGCACTTACTCTAAGATCAGGAAGAGTGAATGGGAGAGCCTGTTAAAGCACCATGACACACAATCTGCGGGTAGTAGTCTGCGGCTGGTGGCGGTGGGTTGGGATTCCTCCTGTCCTTTGGATGCCAGTTTGTATTCAGAGACAAGCAGTCTAGAAAGTTAGTTTTTGGAAAGAGTATTGAACACCAGCTTGTACGTTAGACTCCCTTTTTGGGGTGGGGCTTGAGTGCAACTCTGAGTACACCCTACAGTGCTTCCCTTGTGCAGTGGGGCCGGCTCACACTTCAGAGCAGGCTTTCTTTCTGGTAGGGGTGTGGGCCACTGCCCCAGTGAATCCCGGCCTCAGGACCTCCAACCGTTCCTTCTTGCTGCCGAGCCTGTGTCTCCCTCTGTCTTGACACTTTTACTTTATTATCTGGCTAGTTCTCAGAAGAGCTCTGTGAGCTGGGAGCTATTTACTCTTCTCCCCATTTTGCAAGTGAGAAAGCTGAGAGCTAGCAAGAACCAACCACTGAGCCTTTGAATGCAGATCTGCTTGTCACCAAGGGCGGGTGACACTTCAGCCTCTGTACCTCTGACCCCTACCCCAGTGCCAACCGGACCTCTCCTGTTCCGTAAAAACTTACTGTGTCCTTTCTGAATTTCCCAGCCCCCAACACCTTCCATTGGCCTTTGTCGCCAGGCAGGGCGACCCCTGTTCTGAGTGTCCCCACTGTCCCCCATGCCGGGGCTCACCTGTCCAGGCTGTCCCTTTTAGCCTGCCCTTCCTCCTGGAGAGAGGGTCCATGCCCTTCCACTCTGCATGGCGGGTCTATGCTTGTCTCTCCAGCTCGAGTTTGTTCCCCTTCTTTGGTGACCCAGACCTTGTCCCTCCTTCATCTCAGCCAAGGACTTGTGGGGAAGCAGAGCTTCCCCAGGTGGTTCTGGTGAGGACTTAGCGGGGACATTTGTGGAGCAAGGGCAGGGCTGAGAGGGCGGGGGGCTGTTCTGGCACCCAGAGCCTAGCAGCAGTGGGGAGGTGTCATTGCTCCTCAGGTTGGCAGACAAGGAGAAGCGAAGTGTCACTGGGCTCCATGATGGTGGCAGGGGTGGCTAGTGACCACCACTGCTCAAAGTGTGTCATGGAAATGGAGGGAGAGGGGAATAAATGGCCCAGCCCCTCTCCTCCTGCCCTCTGACCTCCCACCAGGGCCCAATGCAGCCGGAAGCCCTGGGTCCCGAGTGGTGCATTCCATAGAGAGCGGCCTCCCAGGCCTGGAGCAGGCAGAGTGCGCGGGGAGCAGGGCTTACCCAGGACCTCCTGCAGCCCTGCCTTGTGACCCTGCCGCCCTCAGGACCCAGCAGCAGTGCATCTGTGGCCTCTGTTAAGAGGGGCCCAGGGTCCTCTGTCCTTATCCAGACTCTAGTGTGGACTTTCTAGCCCCAGCACCTCCCTCTCTCTCCTAGGGGCCCCTGTGACTGTCATTCCCAGCGCCTGGTTCTCATCATTTGTGACTGATCCTTTGAGAAAGCCAACAGCAGCACTAGGCAGAGTCCTCTAACAGTCTGGTCCCTCTGTTTCTTCTGTTGCTAGACGCTCACCCAGGCCCCAGTGGCAGGCCTTCTGCTGTCTTCCAGATATTCCAAGATGACCAAATCTCTATCCCCCTCCCTGCCAGTGGCTCAGGGAGGCAGGCAACCACAGGGCTGCCTTAGAAAAGTAGGGGAGAAGGGTGGGCTCCTGCCTGCCTCCTGCCCCTCTAGGAGCTGGGCAGGGGTCCTGCTAGCACCACGTGGCCCAAGCTGGGGAGTCTCTCCCCCTTGCTGGTAGGTGGTCCTTTAAGAGATGACTGGGCCATTGCTCTGGAATCTCAGGGGCCCAGAGCTACCAAGCCTGGCGAGAATGACCCGCAGGGCACCTGTGCAGCGAGTCGGTGTGTGGGGTACTCACTGTGGGAGGCAGCGCTAAGCCCTGCTGCCTTCTCTTGGGACAGGATTTGGTTCCTTCTCTGTAAAGTGTCTGATAGGATCTCATGGGTCCGTCTCACTCTTGCCTTCTGTGAGTCTCTGACTGTTCAGAACGCGGGGGTGGGAAGTCTCCCCACTGCTCCCTGTCTGCTTTCCCTTCTTATCCTTTCATCTTGACAACTCCCTACTGCAGGATGAAGGGATCCGAGCCCTCCTGCTGCCCCCGCGGGTGGTGAGTGTGCGTGTGAGAATTTGTTGATCTGTTTGAAGCAAGCCCTCCTGACCATCTTCCAGGAAGACAGATTTTCAGAAGATTCAGCCAGCTCCCCACATCCCACCTCACTCAGGTGCAAATGTACACAAATTGGGGGCACCTTGGTTCGCATTTTGCCCCTGACCTTGACTGGCTTCGTGATCTTGGGCTAGTCACTGTGCTTCAGGCAGGGAATGAGAGGTTCCTTGTCAACCTGGCTCCTCGTACTTGTGGGATTGGGAGGAACAGGCGGGTGCGTGCGGTTGGAGGTACCTGTGCTTTATAGGCTGTGAAGCCCCTGCGGTGCGGGCTGCTTGGGGGTGTGCCGTCCCCCACCGAGCCAGCTCTGGAGGCTCAGGAAGCATTCCTGGCAAGGCCCTGTTTTAGCCTCGCAGCATCATGCTCCAAAAATGCTCCCATGCCGTTTATTTAACTTTTAAGTGGGGGCAGATTCTGAAATGGGTTGTTTATTGTCCAAGTTGAATTTTTAATTTCTCACAAATATCCCACAAATTGCTGTAGTACATTTATATTTATTGAATCTGTCAGGGTTGTTTATGGCACGGAGGCCTGGGCTCCCCATGTTTTGTGGGCTGTTGCCACGGCTACGCCTGGGTCTGAAGGCGAGGTCCTGCGCCCAGGGTGTGTGGAAGCTTCTGGAATGGGATCTCTGGGTGAAGTAGAGTTATGGTTGCTGCTCTGAGCGCCAGCCTTGGGTGGCTGGACTGTTTAAGACTCCGAGTCCTACCTCCGCTTTACCTAGCGCTGCTGGTCCCTCTCCCCGAAGTGGATATACTGAGTGTGCCCCTAACTCTGCTCTCAAGCCCTTGCTGTTCCCCGTGTGGTCCGGGAACCAAGGACACGTGCCCTGGCAGAGCACCTGTGAGCAGTGCAGGCCCTCGGTCCCAGAGCTTCGAGGCCACCTGCAATCCAGAGAGAGCGCAGAGGCCTTCCCGGCGCCTGTGGACCCGGCTGAAAACCCTTCCGGTGATCTTCCAGGGAGACGGTAACCTCAAAGGAGAAACAACCCAGAGCCCCCCAGCTGTAGAGTGGGTACGCCAGTCCTGTCAGGTCCTCGTCATGGAACCCTACAGAATGTAGCAGGGAGAATGAACCCAAAGGCCGCCTCCTGCAAAGCATGGCTGGGTCCCAGAGACATATCCAGGCGGGGAAGCCAGACACGGGGGTGCGTACAGTATGATTCCATGTAGGTGAAGGTCGGGAAGATTTATACTCTGGAGGGGGAGAAGGCAGGCCAGGGGTCCCCCGGGGACAGGGTGCTGGGAACACAGAGAACCTGGCTGTACCCAGCGTCTGTCCTCTTCTCTGTGTTCATCCTGGCTGACAGTCGTGACTAGTCACCACGCTGCCCACTTACGGTATGTGTTTTCTTCTTCAGTGCGTGTTATACTTCAGTACAAGGCTTATAAAAATAGAAAAGGCAAAGCTGGGGGCACTGGCGCACACCTGTAATCCTAGTACTTGGGAGGCTGAGACAGGAGGATTGCAAGTTTGAGGCCAACCCAGCCACTTTATAAAACCCTGTTTTGAAATAAAAAATAAAAAGGCCTGGGAGTGTGGCTTGGAAGTAGAATGTCCCTGGGTTCAATCTCCAATATCCACCCCACCCCACAAAGAGGAAAAAAGCCACGGGAGCAGAGGGTGTGCTGTTTCCTATAACATAGACCATTGGGTTCTCTGGAGCGTGCATCCGCAGCCCCTCGTGTCGGTAAGACAGAGATGCCCCTCCAGACGCGTGTCTCTGTGAAGCATGCTCCTCTTACCAGGCTCCCGGGAGAGGCTGCCTGGTGGGTGTCCTTCTTGCTGTTCAGCAGGCTGGAGCATCTGTGTAATCGTGAGGGGTACAACTTCTACACCCCGGCCTAGTGTCTGGCTTGGAGTAGGCACTTAGCATTTATGGGACAAGGGGCTGATGCCCCAGTGGCTCCAGCTCCTCTTTGGCAGTGGAGGGTCTGTTTCTAGGCGTAGAGATACAGGATTCCTTCTCGTGCTTTAGGTCTGGCCTCCAAGGGAGAGAGGCGGTGCTGGCAGGGGACGAGACCATCACTGTCTGGATGCTGTTTTCCGTGCAGCAGACCTGGGCTCTAGTCTCTAGCCGGCACTTTATAACACCGTGTCTGCTGTGTGCTTACCCTGTGCCAGGCAGTGCCCCGCAGTAGACAGATGGGGAAAACCAGGTCAAAGCTGGTGACTGGCCCAGGTTCACTGGCTAGGAAGTGGGGACTGTGGTGATGCCAGGAGGGGAGTCCCAGGCCCACACGTGACCCTACCGTGCGTACCAGCGGTGGGGTTAAGGCCATCTGGGGAAAGGCGATACTCACAGCACGGCTGGATGTCTGAACTGTTGGGGCTGGGTACAAGGAAGTGCTTTCAAGGTCTTGCCCTTACACTTCCCAGCCCATCTTCCCTTCTTCAGTCACCAGTGTGACTTCCCTCCTCCTCGAGTTTTCCATGATGACTCCGGTCCTGAGTGGTTTTACCTGCTATCTCTGAAGCTTCCTCGTCCTGTCTACCTCCTGAGCATCAGCCGGGGCTCCACACACACCACCTGGATCACAGTCACCTGGGAGATTTTATTTTAAAAATAGAATTTATCTTTTAGAGAAGGTTTTGGCTCATAGCAAAATCGAGCAGAAGATACATCCAGTTCCCATACAGCCCCTGCCCTGCACCGGCGCAGCCTCCCCAACTCTCAGCACCCGCTGGTTACAACTGATGAACCCTCGAGGGCACATCAGTGTCGCCCAGGGGCCGTGGTTTACACGTTGGCGTTGTCCTTGCTGTGGGCTTGGACAGATGTCTGAGGACATGCATCCACCTTTACCGTGACAGCATCACACAGAGCAGTTCCACCACCCTAAGAATCCCGGGCTCCACTGACTTTTAAAAGCCCTTTTAGAGAGGTGCTGATGGGTGGCACCCGTTAAATGCCCATCTCTGGGATGGGTCCTGAGCATTGGGGGGCCCTGAAGTTTCCAGGTGCTTCTGATTGACATACAGCTAGAGGGGGAGTTGCTGGATCAGAGTCATGGTTCTCAGACGTGAGTGTGCACCAGAACTCCCAGGAACGCGTCATCAAACAGGTGGCCGACCCCACTCTGAGCCTCTGGGCCAGCAGGTGGAGGGGACTGAGAATTGGTATCTCTGTCCAGTTCTCAGGTGATGCTGCTGCAGCTGCTCCGAGCACCTCTGTCCGTCTGAGAACCACTGTTCGGGCCTGTGGTAGAGTCTGGAGATTTAGCTGCCTGAGTATCTCGCCATTCCCCAACTTTCAAGAATTACTCTGCCAAACCTCTCAACGTCCAGGACTTTGTCACCTTTCTGGTTGGATGAAAGGAACAAGTGAGAGGCAGGCAGGTGGCTCACCTGAGGAGTGTGGCAGCGCGACAGGCCCTTGCAAGCGCCAACAGGCTGCAGTCAAAGGCCAGCCAGCCACACTGTTAGCTGGCTAATGACCGCTGAGTGCAGGGCTCAGCCTTTGTTCCTCTCTCATCTCGGACAGAACAGAAGGTGCTAACCTGGGGGCCTTGGAGAACCATTGGCACTTCGTAGGGCTTAAGAGCGAATTGCTTATTTTTTGGCCGCCTGACAGCAGTGGGTGCTTTGCCCCGCAAGCAGGGGTTCAAGGGGTGGGAGGCCACCCCTTGCACCCGTTGGTGGACATGAGAGGCTGCTCGGGTCTCTTGAAAGACACGTACAGATGCAAGCCCAGTTGCTCTGTCACAGGCTGGCAGCCGGGACGCAGAGCCTGCGTAACCACTGGGCTTCTTTAGAGCATAGCCCACCCTGCTGTGTAAGCTCTTCTCCTGTCCTGCATTGCTTCTGTTTAAGGCAGCCGGTTCGCTGCTTGCTGCTTGCTGCCCCCTGGCCTTTGCTTAGTCCCAGGAAGGCTGTTCCTCACAAGGTTTCTTGTGAGTTGCTCTTCCCAGCAGGAGGGCCTGTCTGGCCAGTCCCCCCCAACTGCTCCTGCAGGCCCAGAATGTTCGGGAGCTTCCAGACTGAGCTCTGTGACCTGACCCCCATCTCCCCACAAACCATCTTTTTCCTTGTTCTTTTGGATCCTTGAGCAGTCAGCCCAGGTGCCTCTCATCCAGGGTCCTGCTGGCCCTAGATGTCACCTTACCCCTCTCTACCTGTGTCCCCCATCACGGGTACCCCAGATCCCTCTTATCTACTCTTGCTAAACCTCTGGCTAGCGCTCTGCCTTTCAGCCCGCCTTTCTGAATCCACCCCTACCTGGCAGGTGTTCTGTGTGACTCTCATGCCTTTACCCTCCCTGTGTTCCCTGGTCTGAGCTCTGGAGAGGGCATTACCAGGCCCTTTCTGGTTTGGTCCGGCCCCCTGGCTGCCTCATCTCCGGACACTCCCCAAGTCGAACACTAGCAAGCTCCAAACTGAGCCTCCTCAGTGCCTCTGCAGCACCGTGCCTGGTCCGCCTTGATGAACCTCTTCCACCCTTCAGTCCTGTGAGCTGTTGCTTCCTAGAAGTGTTCCCCAGCTCTGCTGGCTCCCCTGGGCTCTCTTAGGGCAGCCTGCACTCAGCTTCTTGCATTCCTCCGCAGCCTCTCTTGTCTGAGGTCCACCCGTCTCTTCATCTGTGGCTCCTCCAGGCACTCACTGCGGCACCTAGCAGAGAGCCTGGCACAGAGGGGGCCCACCAAAGAGTTCTTGTGAACTTGTTGACTTTACCCCAAGGCCAATTTAGAAGCCACACGAGTGAGTTTTTAGGGCTTTCAGTGGCCAGTGGACTCTTATTCTTATCTGTGAAGTCGCCGTCCCAGCATGACTTCACTCTCCATCTTCCGTCCCTTTTGTTTTGGGTGGCATCACGATTGCGTTCCAGCCTCCCTTGCAGCTAAAGGTGCCCATTTTGTCCACTTCTGACAATGAGATGTAGGGGAAAAGAGTGTTTCCTCTCTTATGGAAAGATAACTATTTGGTTCCGTCCTCTTCTTCCTGCCTCCCAGATACCTTGTGGGGGTATGTGGAGCTGTGACAGTCATCTTGTGACTATGAGTTGACAGGCATGAGGACAGAAGTCACCCATGGTAAGAATAGAAACTTGAATAGAACCTGGGTTCTTGCTAACGTCAAGTTGTTGGGACACCTAGGGGGCCCTCCAAACTTTTTATTTTGCAGATTGAAGCCAGTTTTAGTCAGCACTTAAACACATCTTCATTTGTGATTCTGAGCTTGGTGGAACTGTTTTTTTGTTACCAAAAAATCGAATGCACCTTTGAGATAAGGACAGCCATTATTGGAACAAAACTTCGAAGGATGAAGGTGCTTGCCAAAGAGGACACAGGTGCTTAGAGTAGTATTACCATTAGTAGAAATTGTGTAGGTGCCCAGGGGGATGACCATGGGGCATTGTGTTCATTTGGACATATTTTAAAAAAACAAATATACTGTCTGGATGAGAAAGAAAAAAAGGCTCTTGAGGTTATAAGTAGCATATTTCCAGCACAAGTAAAAAAAAAACTTAATGAAATGTCAGTAAATAGAGCTTATTGGCACCCATCTCAAGAGGTCCAGGATAGGTCTGATGAATGTCAGGCCATTGAAGACTCAAATTCATGTCATTGGAAATATTTCTTCATTTTCAGGCTGCTTGTGACAGGTCTGTTGCCAGCTGCTCCACCCTCTCAGCTTAACAGCCCCACGGGAAGCCAGCGGCTCTGAGTGGGATCCAGTGGAGGGCCCGGGGCTGGCTGGTACTTACTGATTCTGACTGATCTGGCTTGGGGCATGTATTTGTTTTCTAGGGATGCTGTAACAAGTTACAATAAATTGCATGGCTTAAAAAACCAGAAATTTGTTCTCAGTTGTGGAGGCGAGGAGTTTGAGATCAGCATGGGGACAGGACCACACTCCCTCCAGTGTCTCTAGGGGGTCCTTCTGTGCCTTCTCCAGCGTCTGATAGTCTCAGATGGCCCCTGGCCTGTGGCAGTGTCATTCCAGACTCTGCCTCCATCGTCACATGGTCTTCTGCCTGGCATCTGTGTGGTCACATGGCTTTTCCTCTTATAAGGACACCTGGATTAGAGCCCTCCCTCATGAACTTGGTCTTAACTTGATTGTATCTGCAAAGACCCTGTCTCCAAGTAAGGCCTCATGGGCAGGTACTGTGGGGTGAGGACTTCAGCTTGTCTTGTGGGGAGCGCAGTTCTGTGTACCGGTCACTTTGGTCTGAGCAGTGGGATGCTTTTGTTTGGCGAGGCCTGAGTCACATTGCCTTTCCCAACTTATGGCATCAATAAGTCAAACCCCTGGACTTACAGCTTAAAAATGGGGGAGGAAGGTTCTTCAGGAGAACTAAACTGTGGGCAGGCCAAGGACGCAAGCTGGCAGAAGCGGTGGTGGTTGGGATTCACCAGCCCCAAAGTGGTTGAGGGCCCAGGTTTTTGGTGTTCGAGTGAGTGGTTCTGTGGTCCATTCTTCTCTCCCCTTTTCTCCCACTGTAAACCTTGGCCTGGGGGAAGGGCACTTGGTGGGAGGTGGTTGGCGCAAGAAAGCAGAAGGACCAGAGGCTTCTGGGACTGCCCTGTTGAGGTATAGAGGACGAGCATCACCTTGGCTATCTGTCCTTTGGGTGGTTCCCGAGCAGAGAATTGATAGGACGAGAGGGTAGGTTATGTTGCCATGGAGCTTGGAAGATAACGAACTGTCCATTTGCTTCTCTCGTTTACCGACAAGTTTCTCAGCTGCTGTAGGAGGCAGCAGTACTGTCACGGGGCAGGAGAAGGTTGTTGGAGTATTCATTCCGTGGAGAAATGGAAAACTACCGATTTCCTGACTCTCCCCCTTGCTTTCTAATTGGCCATGCACTTGGAGAGGTTGGTGTTTCCTTGGCCTGCTTACCTGGCCCTTCGAGAAGGTGCTGAAGCCCCAGCGCTCTTAGGAAAGTCTGAGCACTGAATCATGTCCTGTGTCCACCACTTCCTGCGTGCTGGTCTTATCTCCTCTGTGGTGTAATCTCCTTTTATCTAGGACACTTGGGGGGGAACACAGAAGACAGGAACTTGACCCAGGATGGCCTCATGCAGATCCTGGTGCCACTACCATGGGCCCTGAGTTAGTACTGGTTCCTGGAGCTTCAGTTTCTTCTCCAAAAGAGAACATGGAAGTAGCTCACAGCCTGCTCAGTGGTTGTGACTGCCCTCAGCTGATAGCCCGTAAGCAGGTTTATGCAAGTCTGAGACCCCGAGCACAGACCAAAGGAGCGTCCCAGCTCGGGCTTATGGTCAGCCTGGGAGACAAGATCAAGAATACCTGGGAGTTAAGATAGAGGGCTTTGGATCCCACAGGGACGTTTGCAGAAGTAGAGCCCAGTGGTGGGGGCGGGGTCAGGAGAGCTGTGTGTGTGCTGCTGAGGGCTGGGGGCCAGGTTCACTGACCAGCAGTGGATTGGTCTGGCAAAGTAGTGAGCTGCTTTGGGGAGCAGTGAGGCATGTGTGTGTGTGGAAGGAAGCTGGAGGAAATACTCATTTAGGGGCACAGTGGAACCATGGAAGGTTTTTGAGTGGGGAAGAGAACATTATCAGGAAAGCTATTTTGGCAGTTTTCATCCTGGGTGAATTGGGTTTTGCCAAAGCTAGAAACTAGATTCTGAAATTAGTTCCAAAACAGCAAAGAAGTCTGGAGCTTTATTTTAATTACTCATTCTTGCTAATCAGTTCTCCTATTCCATTGCAAACCAGGGTTTCTAACTGGCATTAATTAATTAATTTATTTTGTGGTATTGAGGATTGAACCCAGGGGTGTTCTATCTCCAAGCTATACTCCCTGCCCCCCCCCCCTTTTGTTTTAAAATAGGATCTCACTAAGTTGTTGAGAGTCTTGCTAAGTCACCGAGGCTGATCTTAAACCTGTAATCCTCCTGCCTCAGCCTCTTTCTGGTTGTAGAGCTGTATCATGGGGCATGCTGCAGGCCTTCTTATCTGCAGTGATGCTCTTTGGGGTCATCAGGGCAGCTGAATTAAAAGGCCTTGCTGACCTGGCCCTGAGGTTTCCTGGTTTACCTGGGCTGGCCCTCTGAAAAGGTACAGGAGCAGATTGCTGCTGCCTGGCCAGGACAGAGGGGCCCAAGGGAGGTAACCGACCTCTGCTTACTCCTGAGAGGAGTCTCAGAGGCTCGGCTCCATCTTGAGCCCCTGCAAGCTCACCGTGAGTGAAGGCACAGTGCCCATGAGTCATCGGACCTGGAACTTGAGACGCTGACTTCCCTCCCAGGCTGAAGGCCACATGGCCTGGGCTGTGACGCTGGGGTGCTGGTTCTTCAGGGCAGATCATACCAGATCTTTAGAGCCTTAAAGGCCCCTCCCCTCTGGCCTGACCTGTCCTGGCCTGGAGCCTGCTCCAGCTGGGGCCCCTGGGGCTGGTCCCAGTCCAACACAGTGCCAGTGTATTTTCTTTCTCCTCCTCTTCCTCCCCCTCCTCTTCCTCCCCCTCCTCTTCCTCCTCCTCCTCCTCCCCCAGCCTCGGTGCTGGAGTTGGCTCTTCTGGCTGGGCCTATAGACACACGCTGCCCCCTCTTCTCACTCTGCAGAGCTGGTATCCTCTGGGCCACTGTCCTTGTCCTTTAAGATCTATGGTCCAAGACGGGTGGGTGCTTGGTCAGTTATTGCATATGAATAATCCCAGGTGGCTGTCAGTCCTCGATCTGCTGGGCTTTGTGGCTCATCTTGCCCCCCACAACCCAGCCCTAGAGTTCTGCAGGCGGGCCTCACGCGGTCACTTGCCAGCACACAGCTAGGCAGGTGGGCCGTGCTGCTTTGCCTGGGCCCAGGCTTTGAGTTCATTTTTATGCTGGACTTTCTCAGCAATCACCAACTCAACCTTCATCACGTTCTCCTGCCTTTTGTCCACGCCTCAGTGTCCCTATTTGTGTGCAAAGGGTCTGGCCAGACCACAAACTAGTGACTCACATATATCTGGGCCACAGGTAACTTGGGCTTACGTAGGGTTTTTATGTCCTCTTCTTTGTATTAGTTACCAGCATTTAAACCAGTTTCCTACAGTCCCTGCCTTTCCTGCTCCCCACTCCAGCCAGCCCTGTGATTTACATTTCCTCAGCGGGCATTTTGGTTTGCTGTTCTCCATTTGCTCCTAGGCTTCCGCACCCCCAAATTCCCCTGCAGCCTGGCTCTGGCTCCCTGGGAGATGGAAGACAGGAGGAGAGAAGCGAGAGGGATGGTCAGACGTTCATGGTGCGGTTGAAGTTGAGTGCCCGGGCCTCGAGGGAGGCTCTTCACATGCTCAGCACTCAGGGTGGGGATGGTCAGTGGATTAGTGGACTTTGAGACCGTAAATGTCTCAGGGACAAAGCTGAGCCCAGGACTGAGGCAAGGTGTGCATTGGGGCTTCCTGGGAGAGGTGGGCAGGTGCCAGCCTGCTGCTGTCGGTGGAGGAGGGCTGTGGCTCAGGCGTGACCTCTGGAACCTTGGTGCACTCCTGCAACAGGTACCTGGCTCCAGCATCCCCATGGGGCTTCCAGGGCTCCCAGCCAAGCCGCAGAGGGAACAGCCTCCTCGAGGCCAGGCCGAGGCGGCCCAGGCCTGGGTGCATGCTCCTGCCTGGTGCGCTTCCTTCCAGGCAGGTGGGGCTGTCAGGACGGGCTGCTTTGGACTCGGCACCATTTTCCCTGTTTGGCAGGTGCACCATCCTGTCTGGGGTTTTCTGTTTGACAGGTGCACAGTCCTGGGATTTCCTATTGGAAATAGCCCTGAAGGAGAGAGAGGTCAGTGGGGTGACCCGCACATGTGTTCAGTGTTCTGTGCAGGAATCCTGGAAGCATGTAGGTGCGGGTAACCTCCTCCCTTGCTTGTCTCCCGCTTTCCCCTGGGCATTTCCTGGTTTCCTTGAGAAACCCACCTGCCCCTGGTTTTTACCTGCCTCCCTGTGCACACACTGGGCTGAATTTGAATCCTGCTATTATCCCTAGCCCTGTGCTCTTGGGCAAGTTTGTTTTTTCTTTTTCTTTCTTTTTTTTTTTTAGGCAGGATCTCTCAAAGTTGCCCAGGCTGACTTTGAACAGGTAATCCTCCAGCCTTTCCAGTAGCTGTAGTCACATGCGTGCACCACCACACTTGGCTTGGGCAGGATTTTTTTTAAAACCTCTCTGAGCCCCAGCTTTATACTTAACTCTTTGGTGCCACAAACCATCCTGTGGCCCCGCTTAGCCAATCCTGGGTCAGTATTATATGCCAATGCCAAGAAGTTTCTAAAACTTTTCTCAAAGTGCAGGCCTAGTTGGTAGAGGCTGGGTGAGAAAGAGTTTAGGCTTCAAGTCAAACTTGAAAAAGGATTAAGACTTCCCTTTCTTTTCATCTGAGGCCCCCCTCCATCCATCCATTCTTCCTTTTTTTTTTTTCTTGTGGTGCTTGGGGTTGAACCCAGGGGCATTCTATCTCTGAGCTACACCCCATTCCTAGTTTTTAATCTTTATTTTTGAAACAGGGTCTCACTAGGTTGTGGAGGGCCTCACTAAGTAGCTGAGGCTGGCCTCAAACCGTAATCCTCTGGTCTCAGCCTCCCAAGTACTGGGATTACAAGCATGGGCCCTCATGCCTGGCTCTCTTTGCCTGCAATTTCCTCCCTCTATTCCCCTGCTCTCCAACCTTCCCAGAACCTGGGTCACCCTGCAAACTCGAGTGCGTGGCAGGCCCAGCAGGAAGCGCGGACAGCATAGGCCTGAGTTTTGGATCTTTGCCTCAAAGCCCTGTAAAAGCCTGGCTCAACCCTGTCCCAGTTCCCAGCCTTGTCCCCGGTCATGGTGTCTGATCAGCACCCGCAAAGCGAGTGAGATCTCAGCCTCAATCAAATCCTTCTGGAAAATGGCTGCGTGTCAAGGAGGTTTTGGTGACCTGAGATGGGCTCCCGCAGCCTCAGCGCCCACCTGGGGGTTGGTTTCAGAGCTGCTTAGCTGAGAAGGAGGCGGCCATCTGTGTGTGTTCTGAGCTCCAGAGGAGCAGAAGGTGGCTGTCACTGGTTGACTGAACACTCATTAGCACAGCAAGGTAACAGAGTGGAGAAACTTCTCAGTTTGCTCCATCAGTGTTTGGGCCTTGGATTTGTTACTGTGACATCTAGGACACTTATTTATATTCTAGAAGGTTAATGTCCTTAGCTGAAAAAAGTGACTCTAACAGTACTCACTGTGGTGAGCTGTATAGACGTCCGTGAGGGCCCAGCAGAGTACCTGCATGTGGCAGATGTACGCTAGGCATCATTGCTGTTGTCACTTTTGAGGGGGCACCGTGGGGGATGCAGGCTCGGGGAGATGGGGCCCTTGTTCTCAGGAGCTTATGGTTAAAGAGGAGCAGCAGGGGCCACAGCAGAGGTTTATTGTGTTTTGGGGAATCCCAGCATCTGACCCCTCTCCCAGTTTACACCCGAGGATTCTCTTCCATGTAGGTCTCGGAGGCTGGACACAGAGGGCCTCGCTCTGCCCGTGCCCCGCACAGCGCTGCTGGGCTCCGTGTGAGTCGTGGTGGCTCCGCAGCAGGTGGGACAGCAAGCACTGTGTGCTTGGGTTCGGCCGGGCGGCAGGCCTTGTCCGACCGCTGCTGGGCCCACCTTCCTGGGTCGCTGGGTGAACAGCCTCTGCGGCAGAGACCTGGCGTCTGAGCTCAGCTCTCCTGGCTTCCTGCATTTTCTGGGCTGCACAGTGGCCTTTGAGTGAGGATGTTTGCTGCTCAGGTCAGCCCCGGGGTGGTTCTGGTGCTGACATCCCAGAACCCACTGGTCTCTGGGACCCACGTAACGCATACCGAGAGCACAAGGGATGCACAGGCAACAGCAAGAGGGAAAGACGGGTTGCTACTTCTGCCAGCAGCAGGGATCAAGGAAGACTTCTTGGAGGAGGAGGCATTCCAAGAAATTCTCTTTTTGTAGGAGAAAGGCTTGGAGGGAGGAGGTTGGATAAAACACGATTGAGATGACAGAACACGGAATCCATTCATGCTGGCGATTGCTCCGTTCATGTGTTCATGTATTCATGCATTCATTCATTCATTCATTCACTCACAGAGGTTATCGAGCAGGGTTGGCCCACCTCATTCAAGTCGCAGCGTGTCAGCTGCAGCCTGGCCCTGGCCTTGTAGCCTCTTTGAATCTCCTTCCTCATAGTGTGATGTCACCAGGGCCCCTGTGAGAAGGGAGCCTTTGAGGACTGAAGGTGGCCAGTGTGTGGGGTCCAGCGAGTGCTGCGTGCGGGGCTGTGCGTGAGCAGGGATCAGGTGCATGCAGTGTAGGATCAGCCGCCTCCCTGCGAGCCCACATCGACTGGAGGACGGGAGAGTGACACTGGAATTCTGCTCAGTGCTGTGTATGCTAGACGGCTGTCCCATTTTGCTGTGGGTCACCTTGTGAAGTGGGCGTGAGCCTTCCCCTGTACAGGTGCTGCTGTCCTCGGCCTGGAGGCTGGGACTTCACATGCTTCTGCCTCCCCGGCTTGGCTGTTTCCAACTGTTTCACGGAGGAGGGCAGCGACAGTCACAGGCAGGGAGAAGGGCAGGAATCCAGGGTGGGCAGAGAGCCGCGTCCTGCTCGGGGAGCGCTGGGTGGCCTCCCCAGAAGGGAGCATTTGAATGGCCCTTCAGGGAAGCCTGGGAGCTCAGCAGGTAAATAAGGAAGGCGGGGAACCTGTGCAGGAGTTGGGTGTGAGCCCCTGTTGGCATTTGGGGGGCGCAGAGACTTTGGTGTCTGAAGAATGTGGGGTGCCTGGGCAGGAGTGCTGGGGCAGGGTGCTGTGTGCTCCAAGGGTCAGGGACCTGGAACTCTGTGTGGGTGGTATGAGTGGCCTGGTGGGCAAAGACCGGCCCCTCCCTCCTCCTCCCCTGCCCTGCCCTGCCCTGCCCTGGCCTTGGACTTCATGAAGATCCTGGGCCCAGATAAGCAAACCCTATCTCCTGAAGCTGCCATCTGGGACCCAGACACATAGACCCTCTAGGCGCTTAGTTCCCGGTCTATGAAGTGGACTCAAATCCTGGTTCTTACCTCTCTCTCCTCCCCCAAAATGAAGAGCACGAAAGGCTTGCCAGGAAGGCAGCTTAACCCAGAAGGAATAAAACGTCACCCGAGTTCCTAGAAGACACCGGGCATCTTTCCGGCCATTTGAGTTGGAGTTGAGGTTCCGGGGTGGAAGAGGCACGGGCCCCGTGCGCGTAGGTGTGCGCTGACTCCTCCAGAGTTTCCCTCCTCCGGCGGCAGCTCTGCAGGCAGCAGGTGCCAGGTTGTGGAGCCTGTGGCGGACAGACCCGTGTCTCCCCAGCAGGCCCTCTTGAGGGGAAGGCTTCTTATTGAAGCGGAGCAGGACCAATGGAGGGGGCTCCCGAGCAGGGGGAGGCAGGCGGGCTGGATCCTGGTACTTAGGACTCTGGCTCCATTTGGTGAGAGCTGGGGAGGTGGGGGCTTTGAGCGTTGGCAGTGCCCTTGTGGAAGCTGGTGTCAGGAGCCAAAGCAGGAATGGGGGTGACTCAGGGAATTCACTCCAAAATTTGGAGGGCATCAGATCTTTAAGGGTCCAAGAAAACTTGAGCATGAAATAGGTCACAAGTTTTAGGGATATTTTCTGGCATGCCCAGGAAATGCCCTTTCCACTGGATACATTTTTAGGTAGTTGCTTGAAGCTTGCTTCTCTGCTGGAGAATGTATCTCCTGTTTTATACCCAGATCCCACCCTCCTTTCCCTTCTGAAAAGGAGTATGGGGGGAGTTGCATCCTTTTTCCTGTGTTATTTATAAATGTACAATTAGAAGCAAGCAAATGTTAAGTGGTGGGAGATTGGTTTAATCAATTATGCTTTATTCACCTTTTAGTGACAGTGCTTTAGAACAATATGTAAGGTTATAGGAGTATATCCATCATAATGTTAATTAAAAAGTGGGATCCAATATGATTTACATTTTGATGTGAGACTGTAATGTACCAATAAAAGTGCATTATATAAAAAAGTAGGATCCAATTTCTTTACATAGTATAGTTCCAATATATATATATATGAGTATATATATACATACTAGAAATATATATATACTAATAGCTAGATATATATCTAGTATATATCTAGTATATGTATATACTAGAAATATATATATACAAATAGCTAGATCCTATATATATATTTAAGTATACATATATATTTAAATATATATTTTTAAAATACATATGTATTTTAAATTGGAGGGATGTGTAACAGAATCTTATGAGTTGGCTCTGAGATCAAGTTAAAATTGTTTGGTGTGGGACTGGAGATGTAGCTAAATGGACAGTGCTTGCTTAGCATTTTCAGGGCCCTGGGCTTCACCCCAGCATTGTGAAACAACAACAAAAAAGTGTGTAACTGGGAGTGTAAACATCTCTTATAATAAGCATATATTAATTTTTTTGGCATGGTACTAGGGATTGAAGCCAGGGGTATTCTATCTCTGAGCTATACTCCCTTTTCTAATTTTTTTTTTTTTTTTTTGAAACAGGGCCTTGCTGAGCCGGGCGTGGTGGCGCACGCTTGTAATCCCAGCATTCGGGAGGCTGAGACCGGAGGATCCGGGTTCGCGGCCAGCCTCAGCTACCTAGTGAGGCACTCCGCAACTTAGTGAGACTCGGTTTCAAAATAAAGAATAAAAAAACTAGGGCTGGGGGTATATCTCGGAGGTAGAATGCCCCTGAGTTCAATCCCCA